>JACXVL010000008.1:225672-291247 GCA_014898675.1 Athelia sp. TMB | reverse complement strand
ACCTGGCGAGACAGGGAGATCGTTTTGGTTTGAGCGACAACGAAGTGGCTTGGTTAGCTGCTACGGATTAGTACGTCCATCTGTCTGGGATATTTGAGGCTTTGGCTGACCTTTATCGTCGTTACAGCGCTGCGGGGGCTGAGACTGTAAGTACATCAGTTTGGCATGAGGGCATTTGATACTTACTCGTAATGTCGATAGATTGCGGGTTCAATGGCTTGGTTCTGGCTGGCGATCACCACCCACCCCGAGGTGCAGAAGAAAGCCCAGGCGGAGCTTGACGAAGTCGTTGGTCACCACCGTTTGCCAACGTTCACAGATTATGAACGATTGCCATACATCCGCGCTGTGGTCAAGGAGTCCCTGCGTTGGCAGTGCGTGGATCCTCTAGGTGTGCCGCGTCGTGTCATGGAGGTGAGAATGCTTTCCCGGACCATAAGGCCGCAGGTCGCCGGCTGAACATTTTGTAGGATGATTTTTATGAGGGGTACCACATCCCCAAAGGCGCGATCTGCATCCCGAATGTGTGGTAAGTTGCACATTCGAAGTCGGAAATACACAATACTGACTCAAAGTTACAGGGCAATGAACCGGGACCCCGAAATGTATGGAGCGGATGCAGAGCAATTCAACCCTTCTCGGCACTTGGATGAGAAAGGTGCACTGAAACCAGCACCAGTGGACACCAAAGAAGAAAGCCATTTGACATACGGGTTTGGTAAAAGGTGAGTGCCCTTGACGGTTAAATGGCCTCATATTGAACTGCGCACGCAAAAGGATCTGTCTTGGAAGGTGAGCCCCCCAAAACGTGTCGATTGACAGAAGTAGCTCACCATAGTTGACAGGCACATTGCCAATAACTCCATGTTTATCAACATCGCGACAATTTTGTATACAATGACCATCGAAGGCTCTAACACGAGCCCACCTGACATCACGAAGTATTTCAATGCCGGCCTTGTCGTGTACGTTGTGGTATACAGTCGGAGGATATAGTTACTCATGTCGTGTTTGCTTGCAGAAGGCCAACGGCTTTCGAGTGCGTCACTCGTCCTCGGTTCCCGGATGTCGTGGCGATGCTGGCGGAAGCGAAGGTTGACGCACTTTGAGGATCGCTGATCGCTTGTTATCATGACGGAAGCTATGTCCACGATTTCCTACGAAAGTTATGTTTACCACCAGCGGTGACCACCTGTTGAATTTTACGATTTTTGCCTGACTGAGTAAAGAAAAATATCTGATTGGTGATTAGTAAGTTAGGTGACAACTATTTGTACAATGTTGTCTTCTTCAGTTGCGCGTGAACCACTGTCGGCTAGTTGCATTGATTTGCCTTTCAAGCAACAAGCGCACTGTAGTGCTGCCTTCGGATTGTTCTCGACGCTAAAAATATCATCAGAGCCGTTCTCTATCGGATACTCAAAGAGGTACACACTCTCCATATTCGGCCATCGCACTTGACTGTTTGCAGTGACGCTATGCTGGTCATCATGTACTTGATGTTATCCCCGGTAAAAGCGACTTTGGGGTTGTGAGTCGCATGAGGGTCACTGAGATCGACGAGAGTGCACAGGGTGCTTGATCGCGCCACGGCGAGGGTGTATAATCGCTGTGTCACATGTTAGCAGTGCCTCATTAGAAGCCAGTTCGAATGTCTCACCAACTCTTTAACAGGAAGGGGAACTTCTAGTCTCTCCAAGCTCGTGCACTGATCGCATATCTTCCTGACTGCTTCCACACTGACTATGCATTTTCCAAGGCTGATGCTCCTCAGAGTGCCGGAATAGGTGCAAAGTACTGCATCCAACCACTGATCTGGGATACTAAGCGATCGATCTGCAAGTCTAACAGAGAGTGTACGTAGCGGTGGGGAAGAGGCAAGAAGAATATCGGAGAAAAGTCTCGAAAGCACCGTGCTGGTGTTTGTAGCTGTTGGGGAACCAGAGTACCCGGATCTGCAGTCAAGTGAGAGATGTGAGAGGTTGCGAAGAGAGGGGTAGGGGGCGGTGATTTGTGAAGATTCGAGCTGGTTCATAAAAGTATCAGAGACGAAATAAACCTAGAGGGGAGGTTTCATACTGCCCAGAAGGTGGTCACTGATAAGCTCTCGAGAAGAGGGTTGGCTATGATGCATTGGAGAACGGCAGGAAGGTCCACGTTTTGGCAGTTAATGACGCGGAGGTTGATTAACTCGGGTAGTTCTGCCAATGCCCTTTGGAGGACGATTTTATTGAGCTCGTTTGCACTCTAAAACCTTGTCGTCAGTGGCAGCTGCCTGCGGATAAACGATCAAGACCAACATATATTGACAAGCTAGTCAGAGTGGATTTATTGGATGAGATCCATTTTGGAAGCGCATCTACTAGATTCCAAGATGCATGGTCGAGAGCGATACTGCTCAGTCCCTGGAGCTTAATAAGCTTAGTGGTTTGATCACTGGTGACGCTGGCATGTATGCGAATGTCGCGCAAACGTGGTTTGAATTGTAGAGCTAGAAGATATTGGGGTAGAATGGGGCATGTACATGTGAATGATGACAGATTAGAACACAGTGCCACGGCCGCGGCGCTGTCTTTCAAGAACATGGGGTGCATATGTGCGACGGCATCCTTCAGTGCAGGCACAGCCTGTATATCTGAGACGACAAACATGTCAGCATTATTATTAATGTATGAAATCACTGTACTTGCCTATGCTACGGACATGGACCCCCCGTTGCGGATTCTTCAACAGAGTCACGAATGGAGAGATGATCTTGACCCCTTGCGTCAAGATGGGATAAATATGTGTGATCGAAGACAACTTGCCGTCGAATATCGTTTCGAATGTTTCGAGTGAAAGAATACTGATGCATACAAACGAGGTATCACTCCAGAAAAGAACGACCGACAGACAAGAGCTACAGAAGTGAGGTCATTGCCTGAGGAGAGATGGGCGAATATAAGCTCCAGGACGTCAAGATTTAGATCACGCATATGGATATTCCTTTTAAACCCTTCAAGCGAATCGGAAGAAACACAGGAGGTGATGTGTTGAGAGTTGAAGGCAAATGAGTCACAGTTCAGGCCGTAGATGGACAAGACTGAGCAAGGCTGCGTGACGCGAGGCTCAAACCTGGTTCACGTGGCAAAAGGGGGCTTCCACTTCTGGCTGAGCTTGTCTCTCTCAAGTCACTCTACCTCTTCGAGCTTCCTCTTATCCCCTTCCCCCATTTTTATTACGAACATGTCTGATTTCGAAGATATCGATGACGAACTACTTGAGCTCGCTGGAGCCACCGAAAAGAAGCGCAAGAAGCGCCAGGCCTCTTCATCCAAACCTTCTTCTGCCAAACGACGCAAGGCAGAGTAAGCTCAGTCATGTCCTATTGTCGCTAAACTCCGGGCTTCATACCTGTGATCTTCTAGCGTGTCATCTGAATCGGAAGATGAGCCAGAAAGTGAGGAGGACGAGTCTTCGACGCCATACCCCTTGGAAGGGAAGTATGTCGATGAGGCGGACAGACAGAGGTAAGTGTCTCGTTGCTTCGTTCCTTGAGACATCTTTCGACCCGCGGCACCACGTAGATTAATGGGGATGTCTGAGATAGACAGAGAGGCAATACTCGGGGAACGACTCGAGGAGATGCAGCGAATCATTGACAAACGCGAGGTGGACAAAATGTTCAAGGAGCAGAAGGGGGGAGACGACAATGTTGCAAAGGCTGCTAAACGTTTGCAAGATTTCGTCTCTACTCGGAAATCGTATTGATAAAACTTGGACAGGACAGCACCAAGTACGTGGTGCCACGAAGGAGAAATCGAAGAAGCTCGACGAACTTAAGGCCAGAAGACGTGCCAAAGATGACAAGAAACGAGTGAGCCTATTTCTACAAAATATGATGTTAGTTCTGATGGTATCTTAGTCTAACGGCTCTCCCCGGCGCGACCGATCATCATCACCTATGGAAATGGAGACTGACTCGGAAGATGAAGAGGACGGTCAAATCACAAAATATGAGGAAGAGGAAGAGAAAGATAGGAAACGATTCGCCAAAGAAGAGCCTAAGGATGACGAGCCTATCACTATGGAAGACCTCACAAAATGTAGGCTTACAAGGACAATGCTTGCTAAATATTGTATGGCCCCATGGTTCGAAGATTACATCAAAGGTACGCCGCTTATTCATGAATTAGCAATTTTCGATGCTCACATGTGCCTATGAAGGCGCATGGGTTCGTTATCTTATAGGCCAGGAGAATGGCCAGGCGATTTATCGAATATGTGAGATAACTAGTACGTGTTCCGAACCACCGTGTTTAGTATTGTGTATGTTCATATTCAATACGCCTGAAGACCTCGGGCCGGATCTTGTGAAGCCATATAAGATTGACGACAAGACCGTGAACCACGCCTTTGAGCTTAAGCACGGGAAGTCTGTGCGTCTGTTCAATATGGACAAAGTGTCCAATGCCGATTTCCACCCGGTTGGTGAATTCATCTATTTCCAGCGTACGCAAGAATCTAAGAGAACACACGATAGAAAGAGTTTGATCGAGTGCAGAAAGTCTGGCAGTCAGAGGGGGTAAAACTCCCAACTAAGCGCGGCCTTGAGAGGAAGGTCAAAGAGCTTACCAGGTTATCGACCCAAACCATGACCGAGGTTCGAGCGCTGATATTCATCAGCTATATCTATGCTTACTAGAGATGCAGAGCGATATCACTGCCATGCTTGCTAAGAAGAATGACATCCAAGCTGGCACCCACACACCACAGTACTATACTATGCAAAGGTCTCGTCTAACACAAGCACGTACATTGGCACTTCGTCGGCAGGATTTCACTGAACTAGCGACGATCGATGCGCAATTGGCTGAGCTTCCTGTTGCAGCGGTGGCGGCTCGCGAAGAGGATTCTAGCGATATGCTAGCGAAGGTTAACGAGCGCAATCGCAAGGCCAATCTAGATGCAGTACGGAAGGCTGAGATTCAAGAGGCGGAGCGGAAGCGCCGCGAGCGGAAGCTGCAGGCCGCTTCTCGCGGGTCAAGTACACCGACCCCACAGGATCCCAGTGCTAGACTGAAAACTGTGCCAAAATTGTTCAACTCCGTCTCTAGGTATGTCTCCAGTTCGATGCGCAATGATCTGAGCACAAACTCAATATTATCTGGCACAGACCAAGTACACCAGCCAGCGGCACTCCTCTCCTTGGTGCTCAGGCTTCGGACGCATCCATCCGATCCATTTCACCTCTCCCATTGTCGGCGTTATCGGGAAGAGCGGGCTCACCTGAAAAGTCCAAGACGTTTATAGATGCAATTGAGGTAGACCTTGGAGATTTCTGATCACTCGGGCGACGTTCGTGATGGTTTGCTGGGTGGCATATCCTGTACTGTTTAACCATACAATAATTTTTGCAACCTACTCGCATATGGACGCCTGTTTGGAAACGTGTTTACGGTGGTTGTGCACCCGCTCAAACACCGAGTTCTCCAGGTATAACAGGTTGTCACAGGCGCTGTGCGATAAGATATCTCACATCGAAGATAACACCGCGACGCTATCTTTTCTCTTTCGTCGGCCTCCATCCAATCGTTGTCATGTCTGCAGGTCATCTCTCTGACAAGTGAGGCGTCTCAACTTGAAATACTGTTGATGTCAAAACAAGAGTTAATGCGTGCTTCATTTAACTAGATCATGCATATTCTGCAAAATAATATTGGGCAAGCTCCTCTGCTTGCAACTTGTGAGTCGGCAGCTACTGATAGCTAACCTTTCGCAATCTTCTTAGGAGAAATACCCAGTTACAAAGTTGCAGAGACCGACTTCAGGTTCGTCTGCCATGACTTCTACATCATCAGCGTAACCTGAATGATTCGAATAACCCTGCACAGCTTCGCTTTTTTGGACATTGGTAGGTTATAAAGATAATTCAGAGCTATATTGAACATATTCAATACGTTATGATTGATATTTTAGCCCCCATGGCAGAAGGCCACACGCTGGTCGTTCCCAAATATCATGCCACTAAATTAGATGAAGTTCCAGATCAGTATCTCGCTGACATCTTGCCTTTGTCCAAGAGAGTGGCTTTGAGCACTGGTTATCCTGATTACAATCTTCTGCAGGTGAAGTCTTGTAGCTTCATGTGCGATCAGATTGACTGACCTCCCCTGCAGAACAACGGGAAGAAAGCTTTCCAGCATGTACCTCACGTCCACTTCCATGTCATACCCAAACCAAGCCCTGAGGATGGCATGATATTCCGAGAGGAAGATTTTGTTACCCGCAAAGTTGAGCGGCCCAAAGAGGAGTTAATCAAGGTATGAGCCTGTTCCGCGGTATCTTGCAGCACCAGAAATTGACTGTCGAATCAGATTCTGGAGAAGATGAAAGCTGGCTTCTAGTCTATATGTAAATGTATCGAGAGTGACACTCTTTCAAGACATCTCCCAGGTCCATCGCGATTACAACCCAGATTAAATACATTGTGTAAGAATAAAAACAACAAAACCATTTCAGGTGGTAATAGAAGCAAAGGTATAGGTAAAATGAGTAAAAGTAGTGTTTGCATGATCATGGGCCATCGACCATCTGAACAGCATTGATCTTTGGTGCTGGCAGTAAATTAGAGTTCCCATTACTGCGCGGTAAGCCAGACGGTTGACCGTGCGAAGGATTGTTGTATGAGGTGAGAGGCGAAGAAGTGCGGCCAAATGTGGAAGAGGGGGGTGCGGACCCCGCATGCTGCTTATTTTGGATATCCACCGGAGTGGAGGTCCTGCCAGGACCAAGGAGGCGCGGCGGAGAATAAAGTGAGGAGTTGCCGGTGATGGCCATTTTATTTGGCGGCGGCGAGGCCAGCCTACGCGGCTTCGTGCTTGGACTGGGGGCATTGGACACGCCTGGTCCATAGACAGGCGGCAGAGAATGCATAGGGGGATCATTCATCTGATTAGTGGATGAAGTATACCTGGTTGGAGATCGCATTGGACCTGAGAAGCCCATATTCGTCGTCGGGCTGCGAGGAACTGGAGGTCTACTACGCGGAGGGGAGAGACCCAGCGGCGATCCTCTAGCCAATGGTGGTGGGTATGACGAGGCAGTGCGTGCGCCGTGATCTTCAGACCATGGTCCTCGAGGGCTATGCGTATTTGATCCAGCAGATTGACCGTTGGACGGAGGACCTGACGCGGTCATGCCTTGACTGGGTGCTATAGCAAAGGGTGTCACCGATGGCCGCTCGCGATCTTCATGAAAAGCCGGGGCAGGATGTGTGGACGAAGGTCGGCTCACATGCCTCCCGCCTCGAACGTCGCGGTAATCCTGTGCGCCCATGTCATCTCTTTTCCACTGGGGCGCAGCCCCGGACTTGGATGTGGACAGACTCAATACTTCCGGCTGGTGTGGGGCACTTGTGTGAGAACGGGTAGAGTCGAAATCCCTTGTAGGGGTAGGATGAGGATTGGTTCCAGGCGGTCCAGACGGTCCAGGAGCAGTGATAACAGAGGGTCCGGATGACGGACCTGCACCGCTGCCAACTTGTTGAGGATGGTGATGATGAACAACATGGTGGTGGTGACGGTGATGGTGGTGGGGCGCCGGATGATGGTGCGTGGGAGGTGGTGGTGGATTGTGTTGATGCACGTGTTGATGCGCTACTGGTGGAGCAAGAGCATGCCGATGCTGCTGCTGCTGCTGCTGCTGAAGTTGTTGCTGCTGTTGCATCATGTAATTCTCCCGCTCCCGCTCGAATTCGCGCTGCTCCCGTTCCCGTTCCCGCTCGTTACGTTCTCGCGTCCGTTCTCTTTCGCGTTCGCGCTTGGCTTCCTTTTCCCGTTCGCGTACTTCATCCACATTCCCGGGCCAACCATGCTCTATATGCTTGCCAGCAGGATGAGCCCCAGGTATTCTCGCGTCTGCTGCCCATTTTCCGGGGCCCGGAATACCAGGTCCACCGCCTACATGGACTGGCGAAATGGGGCGACTGGCACCTACTTGAGCAGCAGAGGGATTGCCACTCTGACCGGGACCACCATAATACTGGTGGCTGTGACCTGGACCGACTGCAACAAGCGTCATTTCTGGCTCAGGTGGGTACGGCCCTGATGCATGGCCATGTACGGGAGGCTGAGCCTGGCCTAACAAATGGTGTGGTGGACGCGCTGATCCCAAGGCGTAATTTGATGGCTGACCTGCATAGTGCTGCTGTTGCTGAGGAGGAGGTGGTGGTGGAGCCATGCGGCCGTTGGTTGGGTAAGATGGACCAGGGTTTACATCTACTGCCATAGCGTATTGATCATATCCAGATTGTTGCATCGGCGCCATGGGTGGACCAGCACTAGCGGGACCTATGTGAGGCCCATTGGCCAACCCAGCACGGTGAGGATGGGGATCGAATGGCATGCGGCGATGTTGATAGAGAAAATCAAGGTCACCTGCTATGTCTGTTGCGGACAACGTCGAGAGCTCTGGATATACCATAGGTGCGGTATTGGTTTCTGGCTTCTTCGAATGGGGCCGGTTACCGGGATATGGGAAAGATTTCACAATTTGACGAAGCGTTGGTGGTGCTGGCACCTCCCGCGGTAGTGTAGGGATGTGCCGAACTGAAATGCAGACGGATTAAGAATGTAGACGATGCGAGGATATGTAAATGAACTACCTGGCTGAGGTTGTCCCAGAGCTCGTCTATCTCTTTCGAGTCGTCTGTACTTTCTTTTATGTTCTGAGACCATCTCGGTCTGCAGTTCGTCCCTTGCGAACTGAAGCAATGACTTCAGAATTGTCCAAATGTATGGTAGTTTTGTACTCACTTTCCACCAGCCCCATATATACTCTTCGCTTGCTTTCCTCTTTTTCGTTACGGCGGCCATCTCATACACGCGCTGCTTGGCAGCAAACTCTTTGCGCTTTGCCTCCCGCCTGGAGAGTTCATTATGTAAATAAACGCTTTCTGGATGCGTTCCTATAATGGCAGTCAGTATTTGGTAGTGCGAGGGAGACATTGCATACCTTCGGCTATTAATGTTTCCTCCCAAGCAATTCCCTCCATTTTCTCCACGTATACGCGCTCTCGTAAAAGAGCGAACTTGAGCTCAATAGAGGCAAGGACGTCCAGTGCCTCGGCGCGATGCGCAGGCTGCATATCCGCATCCACCTCTAAGTCCAACTCATCAGGGGCTGCGGAGGCCACTTCTGCGTCGTCAATATCTGCAGGTTTAGCAGAGAGCTGATCTTTGCCCTCTGTGGCGGTTGATGCTGAAGGTATGGCCTCGGAATCATCACCTTCAGTCAATGTCTTCTTTTTGGCTGCCCGCTTGGGAGAAGACACGACAGCGTCCTCGTCGCCTTCGGCGGTGTCATCTTTTCCTGGAGCCGGGGATGCAGATCGAGAAGATGTAGGGGAACCGGATAGGGATGAATTGCTGGATGGGGTGGGTGACGCCAGGATAGATGAGCCTGCCATGATAGACGCTTGGGCGGCGAGGGCTTGCATAGGCGCAATGGCTGAGGGAGAGGGAGCCGTCACATCGACGGCCTCATCGACATCGATATCCATAGGCGCCACAGCTTTGATAGTTGGGATATCGCCTGCGGCCTCATCAACTTCGACGTCTGACTCACTTTCAGGGCCAGGATCGTCGGCGTCAAGAGTCAGCTGGGGTACATCCCCATCCTCGTCTTCGACGTCTGGGTCTTCTTCGTCAGCCTCGTCTTCATCTTCGTCAGTCTCGTCGCCATTAGCTATGGAATGGCGAGTAGTGGATCCTCGAGAGAACGAATCGGGGGCGCGGCGATTTCTGCGCTTGGACTGTGAGAGCGTGTCGAAAAAGCTGCTGTCTACCTCATCGATATCACCAGCCCAATCGGCTGGTGGCTCTTGATTAAGTTGACCACTACCATTCCGACGATTGCCGGGACGACCAGACGTTTGTCGAGACTCTTGCTCGTCATCCTCGCCCTCTTCCTCCTCCATGGGCTCGGCAGGGGTGGGTTCGTCCTCTTCTTCCTCCTGCTCTCCAAGTTGAGTAGCGCTGGCGTTTTTCTTTTGCTTGTATGCCCAGTCCCACATAGGAGCGGGGACCATGCCACCTCGTTTGCGCCTGCCTCCTCCACGGACCGGGCGACGTCGGTTACCCTCAATGGCATCTTCTGCCTCATTCTCTCCATCATCGGGGTCGTCGTCGTTGTTAGACCCCATATCGCCATCCTGCTCTTCTTCTGTGAGCTCAGAAAGTTCAGACCCGCTGTCTAGGCCCCCGCCCGCTGCTGGGGCGGTCTGTGATACTGCACGTTCAGCCATGGTTGGGGGCGGAGGAGACGGTGAAAGAGATGGAGAGCTAAGTGAGCCTAGCGATGCCGACAGGCTTCTCATCGCTGTTGTGCGACGATAAGCAGATTGGACGATGGGGAGGGGGGATGAGAGGATGCTACACGGCAGCGCCAAAACAACGAAACCCCGGACTCAGTTGCCAACAGAGAATAGGGGCTATCTGCTTCCTACTCAGGAACTGTGGCAACGGGCTAGAGATCCGCTAAGGGCACGCTCCAACCAGCCAGGGACGACAGCCAGAACATATATAAAATACCCATATAACTATCATGAAGTAATACAACCAGATAGTCGAGCATAGCGTAGCTTTGATATCAACTACACAATTTCATACAGACTTCTTTTAGGGAGATGACACGAACCTGGTTGAGAACATCGTCTGCTTCCTGACAGTCGGGATTTATTGCAAGGTGTTCGTAACTGGGCAATTTAGAAACGCGAAGTGTGATATACGACAATGGTGTTCGGTACGAGCGGTGGCGGACGACAGTAGGAAGGACTACAATGATAACGTAGATCCTAGTAGAGAAATAAATGCTGAAAGCAGAAGACGATGGTGGCAACGGTGGTGTTAAGATTGAAAATGAAATCAGTCAGCCCACAAAGAGCAGAAAAATGGCGATATGAAGCAGCAGTGAAGTTATTTACAGACAGCCTTTCATCTTGGCAATCTCCGTACCGTAATAGAGGTACGACTAGATCCAAGCTGTGTAGGCTTCAGCTTCGCTCCTAAGAAAATGAATATGGACAACTACCTCTTCAATTGGAGGACGGATGGCGCTCAATGGCGCTCAAATAAATGCGTTCCCGCTGCGACTACATCAGCAAAGTCGATTCATGTGATCTATAAACCGTATATTTTGTTGAAACCTGTGGAGCAAGAGCGGCCGTCAATGCAAGCGTTTAAGTCAAAGGTAAAACTCAGAAACCGATTCTTTATCATCCGCACTGCGCTACTGGTGATGATGGTGAAAGTGGAATTTGGCTAGGGCATCAAAACTCCTGGGCCGATACTATTTCGAGTAGAGAGTTGCGAGAAGTTCAACAGTCTCCTTATTCGAATTGATAGGTCTTGTAACTCTCCACCAAGAAGGTGGTGATGCAACCAGTTGAAAGAACCCGGAGTCCCTTGCGAGCGCCAATATGTGGTCGGTAAAAGACAGCTGTAGAGGATAAGCATGCGGATTCAGATATACGAGTATTACCAACCCTCTGTCAAGCCTTTACAGAATCTGCAGTGTGCGCAAAGAAATTATAGTCGGGAAATGAACTGGCGTTCACAACGTGCAACCATACTTATTAACGTGTTCCATATGGATCCACCACCCGATGGCTTCGTCCCCAGCTGCTAGATCAGTGCATACCAGTGTAAGTTCTCTTCAAAAAAAAAATGGAAAGAATGAGCGAAGCAGCTCCTCGCACTGGCACTTCCGTGCAGTCAGCGAATCCGCCGTCTCCCTCAAATTGACCTATTGTGTCCAACTTCGTTGCAGAAAGGCATGGCTGGGTACGGATACTAACCTAGTGGTGACGGTAGTGGAAGCGATGGCCGCATCCCAACATCAATTGAGCCCGAGAGCTGTAATCATCTGTCTGCGTGACTGGTCTCTAGAACCGACTATAACACATACTGCGGATCCTCAACGGTTCACAGCTCCTACGGCTTTGTTCACTAATCGCCGCAGTACCAGGCTGCTCGCTCTCTAGGTTCCTTCAATCCCAACTTTGCTCCACCAATGGCAGCCTACTTCTTCGCGTCACCTGTGGACGTAGACATCAAGCTCGAGGGCGAGGACGTTCGGAAACAAGTAGATGTCAAGCAGGAGAAAGAGCGAGTTGTTTCATGCCCGGTCTACTATGACGGAGACTCGATTGGGGGCACCGTATGTCAACTTCAATCCTACTATTGCGTCTCGATCATCGCAGAGTGATAGACCGCGACTAACGGGCGCACATTGGACATAGGTTGCAATTCGAGTGCGCGACGGGAAGAAGCTCACCCATGATGGGATAAAGGTTGAATTTGTTGGTAGCATTGGTGCGCCTTAACACTCTTCACTCCCGCTCCCGCAGCTCACCATCCTTAGAACTGTTCTATGATCGCGGCCACCATCACGAGTTCCTCTCGCTGTCACAGGAGCTCGCAGCACCAGGAGACATGCGACAAGCGCAAACATTTGACTTCTTGTTCAAGAATGTTGAAAAGCAATTCGAGAGCTACCAAGGCATCAATGTCAAGCTGAGGTACGCTCCCTCTCTTACCTGAGTCACATCTGGAATGTTGATGACGTCCTGGAACAGATACTTTATTCGTGTATCTATCTCTCGACGTATGGCGGATGTAGTCAAAGAGAAAGACCTCTGGGTTCACTCCTATCGGATGCCGCCAGACAGCAACAATTCCATCAAGATGGAAGTAGGTATTGAAGATTGTCTTCACATTGAGTTCGAGTATAATAAATCCAAGTACGCCTCTTACAGACTATTCTGCGTACTCGTACTAACTGGATGCAACAAGGTACCATTTGAAAGACGTGATAGTGGGCAAAATCTACTTCCTCCTTGTACGCATAAAGATAAAACACATGGAACTCTCTATTATTCGCCGCGAAACAACGGGGGCACCTCCAAACCAATACAACGAGAGTGAGACGATCACGAAGTTTGAAATCATGGATGGGGCGCCTGTGCGAGGTGAACTCTTGTCACATCTAAGTTGAATGAGCACACTGCTGACCTATCTGCCAGGCGAGACAATACCCATCCGGTTGTTTCTGGGTGGCTTCGACCTGACACCTACATTCCGGGATGTTAATAAGAAGTTCAGCACGAGATATTACCTCAACCTGGTGCTCATTGACGAAGAGAACCGCCGTTACTTCAAACAGCAAGAGATCACAATATTTAGGATACCAGAGGTGCGAAACTCTTTGTGCTAGATCCATGTACCCTCCAACTGACTGTCTTGAAAAGAATTGAATAAGATACGTGTAGTCATGTACTGTACATCTTTCACCAGGTTGTCCATTCCTGTCATATTACGGGAAGCCCGCGACCCGATTGTATCAAGGTTCGAACATGAGTATATGCTGAAGAACTAGTTGCATTGCTGGACAGCTGGCTATGGCTACCCATACATGAGCCCATCTTCTCTCCTTCCAGTCATTAAAACGCGTGCCCCAGCGTTGGCGAGTCAACGCCCAGGTCATCTTGGTGCATTCCATCTTCGCCACTGCCTTCGTCTTCGACAGAACCCTCTGAGGATGACAGCTTGCTAGGCGTAATCCCACGCTTGATCTCTACGCTACTGCGCCAAAACCCGGCTTGCGTTGGTGGTGGGGTGACTCTGACTGGTGCATTACGGATCGCTTTGATTTTGACTATTCCTTCAGCAGATTGCATCTCCTTCGCGAATTCTGTCGACCCACTATGAACATAATGAGAGTTCTCGTGGTAGTTGTCCACATCGTCCGTAGCCCCAGGACCAGGTGAAAACGGATTGCCTTCGCCCCCACCAACTGCAAGAGGACTCGGCACTGGTAGAGAAGTACCTGTTGCTCGGTATGTCGCTGGTGCATATGTTCCCTTGGAAGCGGTTTTAAGCCAGTCCCCGGAATCCCGGGTCTGATAACTGCTCACGCTCCCGAATGTGCCTTGTGAGGCGGCAGTCATAGGTGAACGCCAGCCTGATGCATCGGAGAGGCGCACACCGCTATGTCTGGGTAGAGGGCTGAGCAGAGCGGGGACCGGCTTCCGATTCAAGAATGAAGATGTGGTGGTGGTGGATGTGACCGCCCTTTGGAGGACCGCTGGAGGGGGCGTAGGGATTTGGGATGATTTAGGAGGGGAGGAGAAACGCAAGATGTGCCAGTCTTCGGAGTGTATTGAGTACACCCGAAGATCGCCACTGACTTCGCTGATCTGGTCCAGTTCTCGCTCCTTCTGCTTTCTCTGCAGTCTCATCTCCCGGATACTCTTCTTTCTTCCTATTCCATCACTCCGGTCCCATACGTCCTCTAGCAATCCGCGCCCTTTGATGTCCCTGACCAGTGTCGCCGTATCAGGCACACCCAGTCCAGACAGCCTTAGTTCCAGGTGAGGTGCGTATCCCCGCTGATAGTGCACCGTAACGCGCTCCCCAGCCCTCTCTCGCCTCAAAGGCGCTGATCCCGCCTCGGCTAATGCACGAGGTGGCAATGCGGGCGAGGCAGAGCCATACGCGTATGGGTGTCCTGCCATCATTCCTCGATACCGCGCCGCGGAGGATGGTGGTCTAATCATGCCTCTCTGCGTCATCTCTTCTTGCGGGCTCAAGGCACGCGGGGAACTAATCCGCATCGTGCCGTTCCCTTTCCCCTTGAGCACCTGCGCGAGTCCACCCTGCCCCCGGAAATCCTCTTCGTAGTCCAAGCCATTGATGCCGCCCCACACTAATGCGATCCTCCCACCAAACCGCAGAAGACGCCGAAATAGGATGCCAGAGAAGGCCATCGGAGCAAACCCTGCTATTGCATCGATGAATGCAAGTTTGGTCCCAAGGGCGAGGTAAGGGAGACCACACATTAGGTGGACTCTTTCCTGGGAGGATGTAGTGGGGGAGTCATGGGTGAGAACGAGAAGAGACTGATACGCAAGCAGAAGGAATGATAATGCTGAGAAGAGGGAGAGCAATGCAAGTGTCAAAGACGCAACGAACGTATGCGTGCCGTAGAAATAGGAAGTTTTAAAGCCGGCGTGACCATCCAGGAAGGAGATGCCCCAAAAATTGGAGACCGCATTGGAGGCTAAGAGGAATGGAATGATGACAAGAAGAACCTTCGCTATTGATTGCAGACGCTTTGGAAGATGTGATATCAGTGGACCATGGGATGATGGATTCGGTCGAGCGCTGATGAAGAGCAAGAACAAAAATATTGTATACAAGAGAAGGGAAAGAGAGCTGAACCCGCCTTTCATATAGTTCAGAATCTGTTTTTATGATGAATAAAAGCACTCACCAACGACGAGGCTGACTATCCTACTAACCCGACCAGCGGGATCAGGATGTATACGCGCAACTACATCAGCCACCGCGAGAGCCATGTAGAGCCATCCTTCTGCCAGCAAGAACCAAAATCCTTTCCCTCGCATACTCGTCGACTTCCATTTTTTCAGAAGGAAGAGCACAGAAAAGAAGACTTCGAGAACTGGCGGGATGAGAAGGAGCTGAAGTTGCCGGTGAGAAGGAGCGTCGCAACGAAGGGTAGATGCTGATGAGAAACATATTGAGTACACGGGAGGAGTTACAGTCAATCTCAAATCATGGAATGACATCTGGAGGGTACAAGCAGCATAGCCTTCCAGAGATCGGGAATGAAAAAGAGTGGAAGCGCAGACTAGCTGCAAGTGATGGAATGGAAGCGAATAGGAAGGGCATGAGCGAGAATATGTATCAGGTTGTCAAGATCGGCGACTGTTAGTCCACCGTGCTATGTATCGCGCTCGTCGCGATCGCTGTCGCGGTATCATCCACTCGTCGTAGCTGTCCTGTGTCACTTAGCAACAAAAGGTCAACATCAGTCCCTGAAATGGCAATGAGATGTACAGATCGGGCCATGCCACATGGCGGATTGACGGGGCCAAACGCGCTCCTGTGTCACGTGTGATTAGGATTGTTTGCAGAGTTTGAGGACGGCACTATACAATTTTGCATTGGTCGTTTTTGAAATTATAGAAACGGCTACGTGCCAGAATTCGGTTCGTAAACCAGGCCTGCTTGCAAGGCAAGTTATGAGATCAAAGTTAGAACCACATACTAGATGTAGTACCATGGCCTGAATCAAAGATTATTATATATGTGACTTCCACATCAGTGCTGTGTGTGAGCAAATTGGTCTAGCTGTAACTCATATCTATATTTACGGCCAACCTCTTCTATATGAGATTGAGGTGTCACAAAACCGCGAAGCCGTCATGGGTGCGTGAAGACCCTATCCCGCGATGCTGAGCCTACATCCCCCAAGTTATGGCCGGCCTTGAAGGCTCTCCAGGCGCCCTTCGCTCACGGGACTGATTAGTGATCCGATATCGCCTTTTCTGCAGCTGACATATTCCAGGTAATGGCGTCCTCTCTTGTGCCATTATAATGTGCTGTGCTCAGCGCTTACTAGGAAAACTTATTTATCGAGGTAAATGCATAGCAGGATCTGTACCAACATCTGGGTATAAATTTTAGGCGGAAGGGTCGAAGGCAAGCTACGAGGCTTTCCAGACATGGTAAGTTGTATAAAATGCATGTTGATGAAAAATCAGTGGAGTCAATTTCGAAAGTCATACGAGGATTGTGAGCGGATGTTTCTGTGCACGTACCGCAAAAGGGGCCGTCGACAGGCCCTGCATTTTGAAAGATACGCGTGTAATTGGCTCGGTCATGTGCAGCCAAGATAGGTATATTCGGCGGTTCGGTTTCGAACACGAAGCCTTCAAGGCAAAAGATGAATCCCGCTGTGTATTTACAGGTCAAAGTTACGGACACGTAGTTGAAAGGCACTTACGTTGACTGGCTAGTGCTTTCGAATTCGTCACTGCCACGCCCGCCTGTGCCCCGCCAATCAATCTCGGAGGGATAGTCAGGCCATTTCTAGATATTTGAGGCCTTCCAACGTTTTGTTCGTCTGAAATGTCCCACACATCGCCAAGATAGGTAGTGGAGATACCTGAGCCGCTTGGAATGCTGACCGCGACTGTAGCTGAAACAAATTCGTAGTTGTCCTGATCAGCCTGAGCAAATATCCAAGCAATGAGCGCTCTTTCCTCTAAAGAAACTAGAAATTACGATTGCACGTGTTGATTCAAGAGAGCCTAGTCTAGAGAATTATGCAGCAGCCTGTCAGATTCAGAGCCTTCGTTGCACCAGATAGGCCACCGTTCTACAGCGCGGATAGGATTAGACAAACTTCGTGTGATGGGGTTATATGCATCGGTGATTCGCCATAAAATCCGAGTGTCTGAGCGCATACAGTGTAAGCAGGCTACGAGATCTAGATACGCATATGGTTGACCTGGCTTACACGAGACAGACGGTCCAAGTCAAGTCCGAGTCCGAGTCGTTCTAACCTGTTCTAACTTTTCGTCGTGGATTTACCCACGTCCACGTGAGGGAGGCTCCGAGTTTGGGTGTCAGGCCCCTATCTGGAAAAAACTGACTTCTCATTCTTGTCTCTCTCGATCACAACTCTGCGAGATAATGGTCGTAAGTACTCCTTTGCTCTTCGGGCTTGAATTCATGTAGACTTCGACCCGATAGAAAATATCTGTTCTGCAGCATGCTCCATCATCGCACCTCCCCATCCGTCCCGGCGACCCTACCCCCACATCTCGCAACCTTGATCCTCTAATGCATCCATTCGCCCGAGCGCGAGAACGCACTCGAGCTCTCAATGCCGCAAAAATGGATCGCATATTTGCCAGACCCTTTGTCGATGCGCTAGAAGGCCATGTTGATGCCGTGGAAGTCATGTGCCGGAAGCCAGAAACCCTCAGTGTAATCGCAAGTGGTAGCTGGGATGGTGGGGTCATTGTGCACGACTTAGGACGACGCAAGAAGGTGTCAAGCGTCCCCCAAGCACATAAGGGCAAGGTGTCTGGCCTTTGCTTCACGGGTGGTGAGCAGGAGGATAGATTGTTGACCTGCGGGGTGGATAGAACGGTTAAGCTATGGGATATGACTGAGCGGGATGAAGCAGAATCTGGTCCTTCTTCTGCGAGAAGACCATTAAAGATTTTTGAAGGAAAGTCCGCCTTCAAGTGAGTGCTTTCACCTCACAGGTCTCACAACACGTCACTGAAATTGGGACAACAGCTCGATAGATCATCATCGAACAGACGCTTTATTTGCAACTGCATCGAATCTCGTTCAGATATGGGATGAGACGAAGTGCGCGTCCCCTTTTGATATATTCAAGCTCGATAATGGTCTGAATATCACCTCGCAGATCTGCACCTATATCCAATCTTACTTTTCCCACTTCCATCGAAACGATCACTTCCGTTCGTTTCAATCTTTCCGAATCAAGTATCCTCGCTAGCACCGGGTCAGATCGCACATTCACTCTGTATGATATCCGCACAGGCAAAGCAGAAAGAAGGGTCGTCATGAATGTAAGTGGCAATTAAACCCGACTCAGAGTGTTCGAACCAATGATCACAACATCCAGATGCGCGCCAACGCACTTGCCTGGTGTCCCACCTTCCCTACATCTCTTCTCTTGGCCTCCGAAGATCATAATCTGTACACATTCGATATCCGCACACTTTCCTCTCCCACCCAGATATATAAGGGCCACGTAGCAGCGGTGATGAGCTGCGACTGGAGTGGGACGGGCACAGAATTCGTCAGTGGAGGCTGGGATAGGACGGTGCGCATCTGGAACAAGGATTCTGGGAGCCGACCGGAGGTCTATCACACGAAGCGGATGCAGCGCGTGTCATCAACACTATTCTCAGCAGACGCGCGCTTCGTACTTTCGGGCTCAGATGACGGAAACGTTCGCATATGGAAAGCACATGCGGCTGAGAAGCTGGGCGTTGTGACCGCGAGAGAGAGAGCAGCGATTGAGTATAGAGAAAGCTTAAAGAAAAGGTGGGCGGTGGATAACACTGTAGGGAAAGTGTTGAGGTTCGTGTTTTTCATCATCTCGGTGTCTCTAGAGGATGACAGAAACTCAAACTTGTATCGTCAGAACACGCCACCTCCCAAAGCCAGTGCATCAAGCGTCAACGCTCAAGCGCACTATGCTGGACGCGAGACGTGTAAAAGAAGATCGTCGCCGCGCGCACACGAGGTCGGGGGAGAGCAAACCGAAAGCGGAGAGGAAGAAAGTTGTATTGGTCGAACAAACATAACCAGACTATGTATGTATATCTGTCAGAGCTGTTGCGTCCGGTATTAAATCTCGGTCGCATGACAGAGTCAGTCATTCAATCCTCTCAATATTCTCCCCACGACGCGATCATCGCGAAAAAGCCTTGATTCTTAAGTAACTGAGTGTTAAAATCTGGAACGCATGCGTAGAAAAATTGACTTCACGGCTTCCTTTTTCAAGCAACCCTCAATCGCAATGATTCAACCGGTTCGTTTGCACACAGCAACTGCAGAATGAGCGGCGCTGTTAAATCCTGGAACCGCTACTAGGCACCAAGCTGAAGCCCTTCGAGATCGTGAAGAATAGCCAAGGGGAGGTAGATTTTGGTCTTTGCTGAAATGTTATCAAACATATTTCTACCCTAGGCTCAAATACCGCGGTAGTCACCTTATTTCCAGTCAGCTGATTGACCGTCGTGACAGTGGCCGGACACAGAACACCCAGCTGGGATCCCTTCGGCAGAGAGCTACGTCTTGGCGTACTTCCGTTTAGGCAATGGTCAGACTTTTGTGATAGTCCTTGCGAATTCTGTCTGCGAAGTTCTCCTGTTAGTCGGCCTGGTATCCATTTGTGCCGCTATCGATTAGAGGTTTACGTCTGGCATAGAAGAAACCTGGTCAACTCTCTCCAACTCTCTGGTGTTCGCAACAAGATTGCTCGAAGCATGGAGCTTTCTGTCATATGAGTCACTGAGACCAAGGAACACAAGCTCCGCCTGGCGGCACCAGCACTCTGATCACCGTACTTGTGAGACTACTAGTCAAAACCCTCTTTTCTTTGTATCGTCACGGCTTGGTCTATAAAGCGTTCACTCCATTAACAATCTTCTCAACATCGCTTTCCGTCTCTTTTCGTTCGCACGTGCGAACGAACGAGTGGCTGTACTGGGCTACCTCCGTTTGGGCAAAGTAAAGTCGAAGTTTGGGATACATAGTTTCAGGGTTGAATCGCGGCTTACAATAGTCCATATCAATTGTCAATCTGCCACGAATTTCCAGGACAATTTTCAATTTCGGCAACTTGAACGCGTGTCAAGAATCGCGAAGACCCTTTTCATTTAGTTTCTTCCCAGTGGTCCAGGTATGTCGATTTTTCCATGTGCTCGAGTTGCGGCTTGGATGGCTAGCTTTCTGATTCACTCGATTTATCGGCACCCATCTTAATTTTTTTCTGGCAGGGTTCCCCCGACATATCGTATGCCTTTGGCATGGCATAACCAACATTGGACCAATCGTCATCCCCAGGAACCGGCCAGCTCAGCATGACGCAGGTGCCGCTGCCGCCCAACACGGTGCTGGTGCCGACCCACTGAGTGTTGACCCTTTAATTGCAACGACAGCTCAGATGAACCAACCAATTGGCTCGATATCCAGGGCAACGTTTGGCTGATCCGAGACACACTGTGACAAGGATTAAGCAGGATGGTCTGCGGGTGCCATGAACCCATTATCCTTGCCAAGCGCTCCTGGCCGCCGCCGGGAAAATCCTTGTCTTACTGATTTAAAGTTAGGTACCCGATTGTCAGCACGCCAACGTGAATAACGACAGATGTCTCTGCCTTTGTTATGTAAAGTTCGAACTTGCCGTGGCGATTGTGTGGCTCGAGAGGCATCACATCTCACCAGGACTCCGAGGGACATGATGGTCCACTGGTGTCCACATGTTACGGCTTTTACGTGTCTCCTTCACGCTCATCAGTGATGACTCTTGATCGATCGTCCGTACTGTACCATCTCACTCGAGGGTCGATATCAGATGGCGCAGGAATGAGTAATCTGAAACGATCGCAGAGGCGCCAACGGGAGTGTGGTTTCAGATTTCTCGGATAGATCTGGGACTCTAGCCGTCCAGGCACTCAACGCAAAGACGAAGATTTTTGGAATCTGCACATGGAGCGTGCGGGAAATTCGGAATTGAGCCAGGAAAATTATATGCTGCGTGTACCGATTGCGACTCCACATGGTTATACATCTTCGAAGCTCCGCCTTCTCGCAGGGTGGCCGCTTCACAACGGTTCATCATGGGGCAGGGCCGCAACGCCCCGACGTCGCCGGGTACCCTCTGCCCAAATGAAATAATTTTTATGGGCTGCAGGCACGCGAGCAGCAGGCGGTAATTGGTTTGGGTGCAAAATTGCACAAATAAATTCCAGAATTAGGAACAGCACATGTAATATACAGGGGTATGTACTGTGGATGACAAAACAGGATATGTACGGGTACTAGGCAAGTCGGTAAATACTATGTACGGTGTATATGTATAAGCTCTGTTGTGCAGGTAGTAGTGTGGCAGACGAATAAAAAAAATAGCGGCAGACCGACAGCGACAAAGGAGGGACTAGGGTGGGGGTATAGGCTTCAAGCTTCTAATTATGGTGGCGTCATGTCCAAGTGGTAGTCCGCTGAGGCATGCTATTTTAACGAGCATGCGTACGCTCAGCGGTGGCATAGTGCCATTCTTCCTGCGACGCCTGGAACGGCGGTAGGGATGGAGGAGGATACTGAGAGGGATGTGGACCCTTATGGACATAAAACGCGACAAGAAACAGAATCAGTTCGCGTATATTAGATCATATTAGGAAATAGCCGCACCCCATAATGGCTGTCCTCAGCCTTGACACTGTGACCATAACTGCCATACGGAGAAGGAGCGAGCGAGTGAGTTTGAGAGTGCGCGATGGGCACCGAAGGTGGGCGGGAATGGGGCGGCGGGCGCATTGCAGGCTGCAGTTGACAACAGGGGATATTGATACAAAAAAATAAAGGCCAATGAGGAAGGCGAAGACCGAGATCGAGAAGGGTGAAAAAAGAGGGAAATAATTGGTTGGTCACTGTGCTCTCCCATCCTAGGGAAAAACACTCGCCGAAAACGGGGGACTTGAGGTGGAGCTTGAGCCCGAAGGCGTGTTCGGCATCTGGAACGCGGCTGTGGCGCCATTGCTGAGATATAGCGACGAGGCTGAATGATTCGAGTGCTGTGGTCCATTGTAGCCATTATGCGAGTGGGGCTGGTGGTGCTGCGAGTGGTGCATGGGCTGCGGGATTGTCAGAGGTGGAGGGCGGTGCTGGTCGTTCTGCTGTAAACCGTTGGTGTCAAACGCGCGTAAATGGCGATGTGATATTGATGGAACGAACCAAATAGGCGGGGTCGATGATCTTGCGCTTCTTCGCGCTCACCTCATACTCGCGCTCGTCGCAGTCGCGTCCGTCATGGAACGTGGTGCGACGCCCGAAATCTGGGGGAATGCGCGCACGGTTTTCGGGGTTCTCAGTGAGCATTCGTCGCAAATCCTCATTCTCCTGGTGGAGGCGCTGGTTCTCAGTCTCTAGCTCGCGAATCTTTACCAGTGGAGGAGGGAGCGCCGCGACCTGGTCGGGTGTATAGCCTGTCGATGAAGAAGAAAAAACTATTAATTCGCGTTCAAACGCGTTGTGTAGCCATGATACGTACCTAGGGCGGTTTGGAGTTTTGTTACAGTGGATTCAAGCTAAACAAACGCGACGTTAGCACTAGCAATACAAATGCTGTGGGTTAAACTTACCTGCTCAATGTAGAGCTTTCTCTTCTCCCTGTGTCGCGCTTGTGCCTTCGCATTGCGACTACGCTCTGGCTTGCCATCGTCCGAAGGAGTGATTCTAGGTAGGTTCAGGTGGGTCATGCTAGACGACATGTAACGTTATGGACAACGTAAAGGAGGGAGGTCGGTTGAGGAATTGGATGCGTCGGGGTAAAAAAGATGGTTGCATTTGTATCCTGCCAGCCACGAGCCTTCTTATTAGCCCCGTAAATTTGTCCTCGGTTCGCCATCGCTTCCCGGATATCTCCTCATTGCCTCCTAGATCTCTGTCTTTTCATCGGAAACACTACAAAAACGATGCATTTTAGCATTGAGGGTCGTCTAGTAGGCAAGGAGCCACCCAATCCCTCAAAAGTATTGTCAACCCTGGGCTGTTTTGGGACTCCTTGCGCTAGTTTCGTGGGTCATCCCGGCGGCAGTCTGTTTCAAAGGCTACAGGGTCATTTTTTGATCGGAGAACAACGTAAAATATATTGCATTTACTTCCGTATGAAGAATTGACAACTGACAGCCAGTGGCAGCTCCTGCTGGACTTAGCCGGACTGAACTCCGTCTCCGTGAAGCCTATTATCGCTGTGGCGCACGCAGGGGCCAGAGCTTGGAAAAAGACAATAAATACTGATTCCTGCCTCTGCTCCTGGTACCTGATGCTGCCCGCAGCTCCCCGCACAGGATACGGCAGGGCCTTGCTTCCGCCACAGCAACATTCTTGGGCGATTCTGCACGGCCACCCGCCCTTGTGCGTATCAACCCCTGACTTGTCTGCTCTCCAAGTGCCTACCTGTCTACCGCATCCACGGGTCGCATGCACACAGCTGGAACGATCCGGCCACTAATCCTCTTTCAGCGGCGGCTCCTGTGCGATATCGGTACTTTCTCGGCACTTGGTGGACACTTCCCCACAGAGGCCATCGACGATCATCTGTGCATGGAACAAAGTAACTGTACAAATCGGTCAAGACTCCCCCCGTAGTACTCACACATAACCTTCGCCGCGCCGATAGGATGGCTTTGACCTGAAAGTCTATGCATTTGTTGCCCTCTGCCTATTTCATTCTTGGCTACTATTAGTCGACGCATAACAATAGCTGAGCTGAGGGTTTCGAAAGTACCCGGCATAACCGGCTCCGCGCTCATCTGATCTCCCCCACGACTCACGACTCAGGACCAAGAAAAAACGGAATCTGATTGATCAGGTCTTAGAGCAAAAGTATTCATATTGACTCGGTCATTCGCCCCGTCAGACGGAGAAGTTGCCCAGATGTAGCAGCGCGTACTTCGGGCCACCAACGATGCTGTGAGTTAGCATTATATCGGGTAGACTTTAGTGTCGGTTTGATTAGATGTATCTTGAACACGCCTCCACAGCGCGACACCACCTGTCTGATAAGGTGGGACAGAAAATCAACAACTTCGTTTTACCAACCTGGATCAAAAATTGGCGCAGCTCCCGCCATAGCTGAGGCGCAGCTCGCATCATCGGTCCGTGCAGGCTGGGGAAAGATCCGGGCATATGCCGCGAGCGCCACAAATACTCTGCAGCTGCCATAGCAGGAGACGCTCGCCGAGACCTGACCTGGCCACTGAACAGGTCACAACCGCCCCTGAAAAGGCTGACCAGGTGCATCGCGCGCATAGATGATCAGGTATACAAACTGATACAATCAGGTAGAATATTACATACATAATAATGAATGCCGCGGCAACGCCCTTGAGTTGCACAGTAGGCGCCCAGGGAAGTATGCATATGCATGGCATCAGACTAGGGTCGCGGGGTTTGAATTTGGATCTCCAGATAATGGGCTGCGTGCCCATACAAGGAAAGAGAAAAGGTTCAGTGAACGCTGTGGCACTCGCGGGAGCCAATATGTCTCACGGGATAGTTTGCGGGTGCGCCACAGCCGGGCAGAGGCGCTCACACGACGCCCGATGTGATGCAAGGAATATTCTCATTTTCGCATATGGAGTAAAGACGAGCTGGGGCAAAGGTGTTAAAATGTTGTTGTTGGACAGCGCCTCGGCGGAAGCCAGAAGCGATGGGGTGAAGCCATTCGCACGAAGCCTAATGCGGCGCAAACAAGCCTCTCGCTTTCAGAGGCGAAGTAGGGTTCAAGAATGTTGATAGACCAGCTGGAGCAAAAGCGTAGAGAATAATGCATCCTAAGCCCGTCAGAAGGATGTCCTGTACCCGCGCCGCTAATGATCACAATCCGCGCAGTGCATCGCATCGACCGACGGCCCAATGACCGGTGGTCCTAGGGTCCCGTGGCGTTCCTTATTTTCAAGATAATCATCTCAGGACACGGAAAGGGGGATGATCCCGCCAGCTGTTGGTGCACAATCTCCATAGCATCGCCGCCGCCAACGATCCCAATAAGGCCAGCCGTGCACCGCATCAGCAAGGTGCGGTCCAGCTGGCACTGGTCAAGGATTCTAGGATGGGGCCGACCAGCAATGCAAGCGTCTATACACGCAGGATATCGCGTCAACGCAGGTATCATTTCACCGCCGCCTGAGTTCCACCAAGGTCATCAAGTAGCCATAAAACCGCGCATTATATGCATACAAGAGCACCAGTCCCTATGATGCAGCTGCTTGGACTTCACTGTCTGATAGATAGATGGTCGCCGTGCTGCATGATGTATCATCATGGCTGACTCAGGAGACCAAGCATATATGGGGCTATATTACAGAATATACGCACATGACCATCGTTTTCAGTGACATGAGAGAAAGGTCGCAATATGCCGCCGAGCGAGTCTAGGATGGCAGAAGATGGTGCGGCCATGCCAATCAAACAACGAAGACAGGCCTAGCCTGTCTCGAGGACGTTGACAGTTCCAATCACGGGGCAGATGTTCAGTTCGGGGAGATCCATGTTTGGGGCCACCATATGTTAGAGCTTCTGTTCCACGAGATACGGTGGCGTTGCTGGATTTGGCGGAGTCGTTCTCAGCTTCTTCTCGAACGAATCTGACAGTCTAGCGAGAGAACATCACTCCCAGACTGGACACAGTGCGATTGCGACAGGGAAAGAACCCACCACGGTAAATAATTCTATCGGCCATGGGTGCAGTGCGTTGCAACTTGCAAGAAGGGGCAGGGGTCGCCAATATCTCGCATGGCCGATAAGCACCTAGACCGGACTCCGAGTCGGCTTGCGGCACCATGTGCATGCGCACCCGTGATGGTAATGGCCCCAACCCTGCAGCTCAGGAATAGTCATAGAGGCTTGAAAGTGAGAGACTGTCTTTCCATCCAAGATTGCTACAAGTTTGCATCCATATTATAGCGACCAAAATTTTCAAGTGTTCAACGGAGCGAACTGTATGTTGCTGTACGGCCATTATAAGCAAATCAAACAAGCCGAGAGACTCCACGAAGGGAAGAATGAAGATCGCGAGCGGTTGACCAGGTTTGACCCTTAATCTTGAACGGCATATTTTGTCAGAAAACGGTGCGATGCTGGCAATTGAGGGCCCACAAGTATACTATCCATTGCCGTCGGAGAGGTTAGCGGAATACCATGCTTCAGACGAGAGACGATATTCACGAAACGAGCCCCGGCTGGGGCTGGACAGGTTTGAATGAACTTCATCGAACGGGCATTGAGTCCGTGTCGCGTAATGATCGACAGAAAGGTTATTCTGCTAATCTTCTGATTCAGCCTTCAGAGAGCCCCTTCAATTTTACAAAATACATATCGAGCAGTGCCGCATGCTGCTATAGCACAGTTTGCATGAGCAGAAGTTCTGCAGTTTGATTAAGCTTGCGATAAGCACATGGCCCAGCCTGAGGCGCCCATCGAGAGTCATTAGAGCCACATGGTCAACTCGTTCCGCTTTTGACCCTGTAAAAATCTATAACATGCTTGAGATTGAATTAGGCAGGATGTATCGATCAATGTGGCAACTCAGTGAAGGAGAATACTTAGGGCCCGGGGGGAGCAGCTCCAGCAGAAGTCGCTACGCACCTTAGGGATTGATTCAATTTATATCTGTATAATGACCGACCGAGGCCAGTCGCAGCTTATCTCGATTCCAGGGCTTCTCTAAACAGTGTGAGAAGATGCGGAGAGTGAGCAAAGACAGGGCGGTCTGAGGGAATCTGAGGGTCGATTTCTGAGCTCGTCGGTGTAGTAACACTCAGTTTCGGTGAGAAATATGGTAAAAAATATTTTGAGTGGAGACGGCTATGGTTTTTATCCAAGAATTCGCCTGAAACATCAAAAACATTGAAAGTCCGAATACCGACTCAGAGATTTGAACTTACAGAACTTTAGACGAGAAGTCATCAATCAAAGACACATCGCTCTCAATGTTTTCCACAATTTTCTACCATGTTTTCCTGCAGACCATTGACCGATACCCGCAGTGTAAATACCAGCAACTTAGCCTTGAGCCTGCCCAATCGCGATTGCATCTGACTTGAGACGAATCAAATTATTGAATGTGAAGAAGCCACAACACCTGCTCGAAATTCTGGCTGGGTATATATTTTTACAGTCTTCAATACATTCCATGAAAATGGTACCTAAAAACAAACGTCCGGTACAGCTATGTGTCATAACAAGTATGTAGATATTGCAGGTTCAAATCAAGTGCTCAAGCCATGTGGTAAGTGGTTGGAAGATGAATGGTGATGAAATACTGAGCATGGAGGCGGCCGTAAGCTTCTTTATTCAAATACTTCCATCATGCCTATGCTGGTTTCAAGCGATTTGACAAAACATTGTATGAGTCCGGCGTAATCATCCTCACGAGCCTGATAACGGGCATTAGCTGACGTACTGAAATGGCTCAAGCTAGTAAGTACCTTTCCGATTCCCTCAAAATAGTCTTTCTTGCACGCAGAATTAGATAAAATGACAACGGGAGGCAGTCCAGCTTTGATGAAGGGAATGGATGCCACGAGCCGAGCGACGCGGCCATTTCCATTCTACTCTATGGTGAGTTCAACAAGTAAAGCGCGACAAGAAGCAATTCACCTCGAATGGATGAATCGTGGCAATGATCAAGTGAATCCACGCTGCCGACGCGAACGGGTTCCGAGGCCAGTTTTTTAACCATTGCTAATCGACTAGAATGAGTTTCTCGTCGATACGTTACCCAGATCAGATGATACTCACCCGCGCCAGATGTACGAATCTGCCTAGCTCAGGGACAACATCATCAAAGGGACAGAACTGGACCCTTGGCGGACCAGCGATCACAACATTCTTCTTCGTTGCCTGCCGGGTTAATGACACGTTGGTATATTTCAGCTCAAAGTTTCCAGTTAGTTCTTGGGTTTCCCGCCGCAGAGGCTGGCCTGGGAATTCGGCCTTGCTGGGCACATCAGGCGCGACCCTGTGTTTGCCAATGACTGGGAGTATATTTGTAGTATTCATAGAGATGGTATGGAGCTCCATCAGAAGCTCAACGGAAAGTTTTGAGGTGTCGTGCGCGACACTCAGGACCAATGTCAGTGCCTGATACAAAGATCGCGAAAGATCGCGTGAGATCAGTGACCTGATGGTTAGAGGGGTAGGTGAATTGGACCTTATGAGAGTCATTCAGAATGCCGACAATGATGGAGGGATCGCGAAGGACACTTTCTGGAAGAAGCTCTACAGCAGCCTCCTCGAAACCTTCTCGGATGAGCCTCCGCTGACTCTAGAAGGATCGAGGATCAATGCTCTACGGATAAATTGATAAATAAAGAATGAGGGTACGCACGCCGCTTGTAAGTGAAAAAGTTGATTCTAGCAGATTGCTTTCGACAGTGATATGCCTCAAGAGTTGTTGCTCACGCTTCTGACCTCGCATCAAGGCCCATCGCTCCTTGATATCGTCCATCTGGTCTGGAGCCCATGGCAATATAGGAAATCTATATTGCGAGGTTCCCCTCCAAGGCTGATTAAATACACCTTGCGAGAATGTCTGGCCTAAGAGCAAGAAAGAGGAGATGGTTTCAATATCGCAAGCGCCTAGACATGGATGATGGCGAGGAGGGGAGGGGAGGGGGGCGCTTACGATGATTTTCTTCGTCGGCCCGGCATTGTTGAGACAAGTGGTCAACGAAGGCATCAAAAACGGGATCGGTCTCTAATTGAGCCTGCGCCTAAACTCGAGCCATTGAGATCTGATACTGGGAAAGCGATCGTAGCAGACATACCTCTTTGTACAATATAAGAGCAGTCGCGGTTGAGTTGAGCGCTGCTCGTATATCGCCCACACGAACAAGGAAGAATGGCACACGATATCGTGGCAGTAGTGTTTGCTCCCAAAGACGAGCTGTGGCGGCTAACTCAGGGACTGTATGTGCATTTAGGGAGTTCAGGAATAGCGCGCGATCCGGTGGTTCCATCTCGGGCAACGACTGTAATGGATGAGGGGATGTTCTATGCAAGTAGCCAGGTACAAACGTACACAAAGGGCATGGCTTGAAAACCGCGACACAGCGAAAGGCTGAACGCGCATGCTGTCCATATCCTGTTGTGACATCTTGCGCAAGGTAAATCGCAATCGCTGCCTTAAAGGTGACCCTTCCTCCGTCAAATCACTCTCCTCCGCGTGCCGTTTGTGTGTAAGAGAGGCCACGAGTGGATGATGGGCGAAGCAGTAGGAGGCGCAAGGCGCTATCAAGGGTATTGCGGGCCCAGAGCATCGTTGTGCACTGCAGTGTCGCTTTCGGAGTCCCGGACGCGGAAGGTGGCAACACAAAGCAAGTCACATCTATTACTTAATATTAATATTGAATACCAATGAGAATTTGGATGGGGCATATGGGTTGCTAGCAATCTAGTAGTCGGGTATAAAATTATTGTTTCATGTGCTCTTTCTCCTTGTGCTATATCCCCAAGCCTAACCCACCACCATCCAAGCGAATACTTCGATCGTGTTTGACGACGACACTTTCTGGCCTTATACTAGCGTTGGACATTCTCTCCCAGATAGGATCCACATCTGGCCCGTCCAGATCGCCTGCACCATCCCAACCCCAGCACCATACTACCGAAAGGCTTGCATTCGTAAGTAGAAAGAAAACGCAATGATTTGATTCGTACCGTGGTCAGGCCCGGGTTTGAAATCTATTTCCTGGCTCTCTTCCTCAACGAATAGTCTGTCATGGGGGCCAAACCAAGTCCGATCTTGCGGGTCCGTGCGCGGATTGTCGGGCAGCCCACCCATCCGCACGTAACCTCGAATTGCTGTCAAGTTACGGCGTTCTGGATGTATGATGTCATACACTTTCTGAACAGACAAACCCGTCAGCGGACAAGGAGAAGGGACCGCACAGCCATACACACTCACTCTATCGTACGCGAGTTTGACGCGGGGCACCATCATGATTCGCCCATAGCCCCGCTCCCAGTAATCATTACATATCAGACTGCACTCGCTGGCACTGCATTCATCTTCCATGATTCGCGCCATCCTGAATCGAACATGAGGTGGATGGTAGAAAGGCGCTGGGTCCAGGACGGCAATCCCATTCCAACAGGACTGAACTTGGATGGGCAAGTGCCGCTGGAAGAGCTGATTCGAAGCATCATGGTGAAAGATCCGCTCGAAAGGGGCATTCTCCAGTGCAGTGCCGTTGATGTCGCGTGCCACCCAGTTATCGTAGAACACTGGTGCGCCCTGTCAAGATGCCGCTTAGTTTCAGCGATCGGGGAATTTGGAAATGAAACGCACAATTTCAGTGTGGTACATGTAATCTGCCGCACAGGTGATCCCCGCGTTGTTCCTACGACTCTGCCAAATCAACTCCAGGAGGTCATCCACGCAAGGGAGTACATCGTTCATGAAGATGATGCTATCAAAATACTCTCCCTCTGTGTCCCTAAGCTCGTGAAGCGGCACAAATGCGGCATTCCGGACCTCAGCAAGGTACTCGATCCGATGGTTGAACGCGCCTCTTGTTCGCATTGACGTGCGGATGGTGACTCGCATGCCAACACTCCTCGTCAAAGCGTCGAATATTCTGAGAAGCGCTTTGGTTTGGTCTGTCGATCCGTTCTCGTAGATGGATACAAAGACATTTTGGTACCCCAGTATAGCAGAAACGCGGAACAGGGTAGCGAATAAGTCAGGGATGATGTCGAAGGAGTTGTACAGGTTGATAGCAAAGAAATATTTGTGTTCAGATTGTTGCAGGTCTCTCCGTACTCGCTCTGGGCCATCCAGATCGTCAGAATTAAGGCCCAGGGCCCCCCAGAAAGACGACTGGCCAGGCATTTTGTGGCCGACAAGAGGTGAATACCGCTCCAGCACTTGTTGAACGTAAAGCGGCTGGGAGTTGCGTGTACATTCTTTTGTGTGGTGGGGAGAAATGGAGGTTAGAAGCTCCAGCACGCGGAAACGCTGCTCGATGGTGGGCACGTTTATCGGCTGGCGTGTAGTTGGTCGCGAAGATTTGTAGACTGGGGCATGTCCCCCATTCCAAGCTGTCGGTGTGCTGGCCTAAGAAAGCTCAAGAAGGGTTTGGGTCCATGATACTAGTCAGACTCACAGTTGGCACCAAGCGTGAGATGAAGAACCCGATGATCACGCCTATGGTGATGGCGAGAGGCGTTGGGATACGTTTGACCTGCGCGAGGAGAGACATCCCCTCCATTTGTCGAGCATAGACCATGCAAATACAAACAGTATGGTTGACCAAGAGCAGGGCCGCAGGGGTGTACCTGGGTGTACTGATTGGGAGACGAGGAATACAAAGTCTACATGCTTACAACCCCCGTTGTCACTTTTGGACACACTTGGCATTGCCAGGATAGTACCGCGACTTATGGATCTCCGATTTCCAGTATGAAAAGCTTTTTCCTGCCTTTTCACAGGGTCCATGTCAACCATAGAAGAAGCGAGTGCTTTCCTTATTTCCGGGGATGATTACGGGAGATCAGTGAACGCGGTCGGCGACTGGTCATGCTCCAACTCCAGGGATCCAATATGCTACAAATATATGCATGCACGCATGCAATACGAAAGCTAAAACATGATTATCTGAGAGTCTATGTTGCAAATATGCCAAGAATTTTGAATGCGGGTACACCTTGACCCTCCTCACCCAAGAGGGCACATTCTACAAAGTGAGAGCCTCGTGAAACAAAATGGTCGATAACCTCGAGTCTGGATGGAACATTAGTGAAGGATGGCGTATCTAATAAGGATGCACTTACGCTGGTGTTGGCTCTGTGACATCTCCGCCGCTTTCAATAACTCTTGCTCCCCCGTAGTTGTCATCTACCCAGCACTCTACTGCACTCCCCTCTTCGTTGTCTCCACCAATGGGCTCCTTCATATAGTAAACTGCGATGTCACCTGCGCCCACGGTGATAGGTATCCTGAGTCTGCTAGTAGGCAAGGTCGAGTACCAGTAGTGCAATAACTCTGATTGGCCACTGTTACCGTCAGGGTGCCAAGCGTTCCAACCAGAACCATAGAAAAGGGACGGAGGCAGCGGATTGATGAGGTCGTTGGCAGACGCGCAGAATGGACGTATCTCCTCGAAGGCTCGTCCAGTCTCCGGGCGAGAGCCAATGAGTGATGGGGGCACGCTGAGCTGAGGATATGGAGGCAGAATGGGGCCTGCCTTCCTGGCCTCCGTGCCGAGCACATCAGCAAGGACGTCTGGATCTTGGTCGGGAGTGGGTGGGCCTTTCCGTTGTCCCACGCCGCCGAACAGACCCTTGGGCTCGCTTGCCGCTTGGGTGGCAAGAGGAACGCTTTCATACGAATGTCCGGTGGCGATGTCCCAAGCCGTGCAAATTTGGCTTTGCATATAGGCGATGAGGACGTCCGCCACGACTCCATGCCCGGCAGAGTTGGGCAATATGGGATCTGTGAAGTACTTCATGATGTATTGGGGACTTGCAATATATTGCGGGTACATGATGGCTTTCGTGCTGCAGATAACTCAATAAAGTAGCGGGTACTCTTAGTAGAAGCACACACCTGACGTGAGGAACGTCATAAAACTGCGCCACCATGTTATGCCAGACATCTGCTGCTCCAAAGCCCTCAGAAATTTGGATCTGGGGGCTGAAATGACCCAATATGAGGACTGCGGGTTGGTCCTCTCGCAACAAAATAGACCGCACGAGCAGTTCAAAGTATTCCACAGTGGAGCGGTCGCTGGGATGCAGCTCAACAAGAATACGTCATCATAAAGCCTGATTGCTTACGCATCGTCGGACACGGCGAATTCGAGAATAACCAGGTCGGTGAAGTCTGGTAAATGGTGTCCATTGCAATAACCAAAGTACGCCGAGTTCGTTCGACGAACAGCCCCGTTCGTGAGTTCGGAGGCAGGGTGCGGAAAGACTGTATTCCACCAATTGAAGAATCGCGAAGGGTAGCACGAAGTCGAAACAGGGTCGTCCCCGGCGCCATGGCAAGCAGAAACTACAAGGCCATGAGCGTGATGAAAGCTTTGCAAAATATAGCCACCTGCCTGAGCCACCCAAAACACTGATAGTCACTGGCTGACCCAAAAGTGCCTTATGTAACACCCTCTGGATCCTACCACTGCTTCCCAGGTGCAGTCGAGTCTTTCCAAGTACTACAGACCCATACTTCTTCCCAAGCTCATCCCCGGGGCCAAATACAGGACAGAATGTGAACGGATTGACTTCAGTCCCACCGGCAGTCTTGTTCAGGTAGTTCTTCGACTTTAGTCCTGAGGCGGGGTATTGCCCCAGATGAGCGCCTGGCCCTCCTGACGCTGGGGGAAGAACGTATCGCGTGAATGAGATTATGAAGATGAATAGCAAGACGATGGCCCATATCCGATTCGTGACTCCGAACGAGCGTTGGTTAATGAGCCTTGCTGATTTCTCTGACGAGCCCGCCATGGATGCGAATTGGCCCAGTGGAGGCGCGATGTGGGCGGTTCCCTTGCCTGTGCGTCGCTGCATGATGTCCGAGGTCCACACAATGGGTAGACAGCCTGGGGACGAGGTTGCGATGAACGCTGTGAGTAGCGAAAAAGGGAGTGAAATCGCGCTGCAAGAGCGGATGTGCCTCACCAAGTTCTGAGTCGCCGTAACTCCTGACAGTGACAGCGGTTGTCTCCGACTCCGAGACGTCAAGGTCAAAATTTCGAAACCTTTCAAGACAATCTCCAGATCTTAAGCTTACCGAGTCTCGCTCAGGGTTGCATGTACATATGACAGTGCATGTTTCTCAATGTCGTGTGTTTACACATCAAATAATATGTACTCTAACCCTCGGAGTGAAGTCCAAAGTCAAGCAGCACAAATTAAACTCGTGTAAAATACTGTCATTGAGCTCTGAAAACGATAATCACCGCAACAAATCAAGCTAATTTATTTGTATCTGCCCAAGCCGAACAGTACTGCGTATGTGAAGAACAAAGCAGATTTAGTACAGGTGCGCCATGACACGCCAAAATGTCATCGGGCACTTGGCACAGTGGTAGCGCGCACGCTTCGCATTCAGTCGAATAGATTGCGTGAGGTCGGGAGTTCAATCCTCCCAGTGTCCATTTTGCACTTGTGGCAAGCGATTACAACCAATTCTCCTCGATTTCACGCCACGAAATTGCGAGTGCTATGTTCATCATCGTTGTGGTAATGCCACGGCGGAAAGGCTCCATCTGGCAATGCAACCACCATTTTAGCAAACAGAAAAAAGCAGTTTACTACATTTGAACTTCTGCGGAATTCGAATTTGACCAATTAAGTAGCTCACAGCCACCGCCTCGATTGACGACCTAAACTCTCATCTCGGGACTGACTCAGCTGCTCACTCGCAATTGGCTTTCCAAATTTCACCTAGGGTTCAAAAATCTTATCGAAATTTATGGGGTGTAGGAAGTAAGATCAGTAGCATTGCTATATGCTGACTATGACTGCCAGACTTTGGTGACAGGGTTATATTCTCAGGCAGCAATGAGTCTCATTCCCACAAGATAGATGGACATCATTTTCCTCAAGTGCTCGTCGGAAGGACCGTTTCCCCCATACCGAATCGCCGTTGCTTCTCTGTCAAATATGCACCAAGTGGAGATCGATTGCGTAGAAGAAGCTATGTCCACACCGCACAGTTTATGTTCCGGTAACGTTACCTCCTGCTGCCTGATTACTTCCGCCTGGATGCCCCAAAGTCTTCTGACATGCATAGCACCCGCACAGAATCAACCATGTTCGGGCGTACTCCCTTAGCTATATCTATTCGGTGCAGCGATACTCATTCGATCACTACTCGCAATAGCTTCGGAGATTGTATTGGTCTGGACCTCAGCCAGGGGGTGAAACTTTGGAAGACTTCCCTCGGATAGGGATAGCGAATCAATGTTACGACTCACAGGCTTGTCGGACTGACCCCAAAAACCTCCTATGCGGCTGGCACCAATTAACGAGGAATCACTATGGCGCTCCTCCTCTATGCATATCATGCTCTATGAGTCCAGATGTGTCGAATAAGCCATTCATTCTTCTCCTAAATCTCTACCGTTCGCATACCTGACAGCAACTCGCTCTGGCCGTAACCAGCGAACTCAAAATCTCTGTACCTGACGGCAGTATCGACAAGGGAATCCTTGCCGAGTCAGCTTCATCTGCGTATTTCCGCTCCTTGGGCATTTAATGGGGTGATCATCGCTCTCAGCACATCAAGATCATGTCTGTTCACGCCAACTCCACGGGAAAAGAATCATCTGCTTGTCTCTGATCTGACCTCTAAACCATCGTTGTTCGCTCAATGGGTGCATGTCATCAAGAGCATCAAATGCTCATGGACATGGTTGAGCCACAGCGTAAAAATCGGGAACCATTCAAAGGGGTTGATTTCCCACATATAGAATGCCAACGCTCACGAGCTGGTATTGACTGATGTTCACACATTGTAATTTCGGCGCAAGTCATTACTGCGACGTCGACATTTGATATTGCCGCCGCGGCGTATGCATTCAGCAACGGGCTTGCTAGGCCAAGGGGCAGGCGCCGGAGCACTCGGTGAAACCAGCCCCCCCCCCCCTGGTCGTGAGAATGTGGCTGTGCAATGCGCCAGCCACCGCCTGCTCACCCGCTCGTTTGTCGACTGCAAAGTTGTCAAACAGCACGGATGGTCTCTATTATAGAATGAAATTTGACTGGAATCACTAATGGAATGATTTGAGAGCACAAATGCAATGTGTAGATACAGTTGTGCCACAGAGTAGCGAGTATACATGTAGTATATGTCCTTCCAAAGGCGAGACTACATATAAACAGGAAGCGTATCAGCACAAATTGCTCTCAAATCTGCTTTCAAACAAACTCTATTTTCGTGGAATACCCACTGGTAAAATTCCGCCCAGCTGTGGAAGCACATCATGCAGCCGGAGGCTTTGATGGCTGGGTTTGGGTGGCAGGGTGCTATGCGGATGGTAGAAACACTTAGAGAATAAAAACTGATTATTTTTTGCTAGCTTACATACCGTAGTGTGATTAACAGCGTATTTGCGTTCGGTAAAGAAGCAGGTTGAAGGCAATTAGGGAGATAGAGGAGGAGAGCAATGTGTACTCTGTAGTGTGATATAAATCCATCCAATTATTGCATCTGTACTCTCAAATTGTTGCATTAGTGATTACCCTCAAATTTCACTCTATAACGGAGACAATCCGTGTTGTTGGTAGTCGACAAACGAGCGGGTGAGCAGGCGGTGGCTGGCGCGTTGCACAGCCACATTCTCACGACCAGGGGGGGGGCCTGGTTTCACCGAGTGCTCCGGCGCCTGCCCCCTGTGCTAGGCTCTAGCTATGGCCATCATAACCTTGACGTCCTCGGCGCCACATCTCCAAATGTGTCCTGTTCCCGTTGACATTCTTACATGTTACCTTGGCGCTGTTTCTCTTAGTTATAACAGCTCACAAGTGTCATCTCGTCTCTTCACTTCCCAATCCTGCCCTCCTCCGCCAGATCTGTCGCCGCGCAGCCTACATGGGGATTACACACAAGATTTACATGATCTTCCTCAACCTATACATCATAATATGGGGTGCGTCTGTTTTCGGGGAAATCATCAGCCGAGCCTTTCTGACAAAGCTTTTGCGTTCAATCTCAGACTGGGCTTTGTTTTTTGCGAACTTGGTTCTTCCAAAGCGGCCTGTGGGAAAAGTCGTTCCTCAAGGCCACGCAGGCTCGAACGGCAAGTGGCCAGAATACGTGCCGAGAAAGGACGGTGATAGCCGATGCTCTTGCCCTGCGCTGAATGCTATGGCAAATCATGGTACCTGCCCAACCCCGATTCTGAACGTGTTTCTCATATCGTTGGGCTCATAGGCATTTTGCCACACGATGGCAAGAATATCACATTTCCCGAACTCAATCAGGCCATTCGGGCCACGTATAATTTTGCGCCGAGCTTCTGTCTCTTCGTCCCACATTTTGTGGCCGACTACTTGGACAAAGACTATGCGAAGGACACGATCAGTTTGCACGAGATTGATAAACACAACGCCATAGAGCACGACGGGTCACTCACGCGTAAGTTCACCGTATTGGCATAGAATTGTAGTATTGATGCACCGTTCTGAATAGGTGATGACGTCTACCATGTTCCAGACCAGTCTCAAATTAGCGTTCCCTTCGTACAAGGACTCTTGAATAGCGCAACTGGCAAAGACACGCATGGCGCGCCACTTCTCCTCCCAAAAGATCTTTCAGCATACTCAGGCAAACGCCGCGCTGATGCAAAAGCTTCCAATCCGGAGTACACTACAAGCTTCGCACATCGCATGTTTGGCAGCTCCAAGTGGGTACTGGTTGTTATAAGGGCTGTCGTGAGCGTTGGCTGATGAGTTAATCTATCAGTTCTTGCACAATGCTGACCCTTTTCGGCGGGAATATTGAGGATCTGCGGGTATTTCTCCTGGAGGAGCGCCTTCAAGATGGCTGGGAGCCTAAGATTCGTAACCCTTATGGGCTTACCATTGCTGCATTCAATAAGACAGTCCTGCAGGTCGAGTTAGGAGTAAAAGAGCCAAAGGTAGGCCCTTCCGGAATAGTTGAAAGGGCTCAGGTCAATGCGAACTACGGAACTGTGTGATGCAAAGTGCACAATGCAAGTTTCTGCGCTTATGCACTCTCGCCGGACTCTGTCGACACCACCGAGGGGGGTTTGCATAAGTTTCGTCACGCACTGCTGAATTGGCCAGGGGTATCATATCAGTTTGCTTATATCTGCATATCGTCGCTTTTGACAACGTAGTAGCTAAAGAAAAGAACTTTGAACGAGAGTGCGAGGCCTGCGTGCAATGCTGCAATCGCGATAATGAACAGACGTGTTGCTTTTGCTTCGGCCTGTAAAGAAAGGTGATCAGAAGGAAAGTACAGGCGGCTGAGGGAAAGTGCAAACCGATGCAAGGATGGGATAGACGTTCATGACTAGGAAGTAACCTGACGAAGCAAATGCGATTCCAACAAGCACCCAGCGTACGATAGCTACTGGAATGATGCAGAGAAACTGTCATGTACGAGTATGCGTGAGTGACGAGCCGCTCATAATGTTGCAGCACTTACTGAGACAGGTATCCACACGAACATCGCGTATCCCCACACTGCAATGGCTTCCACGGGACTCCACTCGCCCACGCCAATGTATCTCAGTGCTAACCAAAGAAGCACGGGTAGCGCCAGACCATATGCGTAAACCAGTGTCACGCTGATGCTGAGGAGTCCAAAGTCATACTCAAACGCCTTATCAGGGGAGGATAAGAAGGAAGAGATTGATGCCCCCAGAGATGAAGAGAGATATAGGGTGAATATGAGGGTGGTAAGCACCCAAAATGGCCCATAAAGGTCGGGGTTTGGGGTCAAATGCGTGGTGATGTAGTCGGTGGATGTGGGAAGGAGGGTCGAATAACAACGTTTAAGGACCTATAATCTTGTTGTCAGAAGGTATAGATACATCGGCAGTCGAATCAAGACAGACAGTCGTGGTGTCGACGTCAAAGTAAGCCTGGTAATACTCGATATTCCAGAAACTGGATGACCCTAGCCGTCTTTCGTCCGTGATGTATCCTATAATGCGTCAGCAAGTTAGAGGGTAGCATATCGAGGGTAAGCGCACCCCGATCAACGTGCCCTGGAGACCTATTTCCTTGATTTCTTGGTGATGCATCCGCCCCGAGGAAAGCTGCCAGATAGTTGTTGGTCAAAGATGCAGGATCGCTCTATCTGTCGACGCACATTTGAACTCGAGTCCCTCGGGACCTTCCTCTAGCCGCTGAATGATTCTATTAGTCTGTCTGTCCGTATAGTTCAAGAGTATCCGTATTCACTTCATCGGCATCGACAGCGACATACGCCATAGTGTGCTTTGTAGAGACGTGTCCTGACGTGTCTAGCTGCGCGGTGGCAGTCGGTGCAGAAGGCAAAGCTGTGACCCCGGTGCTCTCGCGACCTCTGGCACTCTGACCGCCAATATGCCACACCATGTGGCCTTGGGTCAATCATTCTGTTTTCAGGCTTTATACATGCACTACAGTTATATCAATAAAATTAAAAAAGGTTCGCATGATCGCTTCTCCTTGAATTTCGAGATAGGAGAAAGGTAGGAGTTCTTGCTGCAGCAAACAGGGCCAAATCACTGGCTGTGTCGGCGGGATCATGAATGGCAGATGCCTTGCAATTGGCCCGTACACGCGGAGATCTAGACAAAGTCCTCCATCTTTTCTCACTCTCGGGCACTTGTAACGAAAGTTCACATTCTCTCCTATACAAAAAGTGACTCAGCAGGACTTTCAATTTGACGTTTGGCTTTTGAAAGTAGACCACTCGATCAGTAGCGAAATGGCCTCAATGCCTCCTAATAATTACGAAGAGAGGTGGATTGCTATAGAGCCACCCGGACGCCCTGGGCAACCCTCACGAGCGCAGAGCGCTATTGGTGAGCTTCCTTGATAGCGGACTATTCATGATCACTGACCGGCACGAAAGACTTGACCGACCCTGACGGTCCGCCTACTTTTCGCGAATCTCAATTCGATATTATTTTGCGACGTCAGCGACCAGCCCCTGGCCTGAAATCTACCACAGTCCCTTCTCGTTTCCTGAATCTATCAAATGAATTCGAGTTCGCAGGATGGGGTACACGCACGACTTTACAGTTGTCGCCTGAAGACTATGAGAATGGTCAAGAAACTCTACAAAACATCGCCAGCAGCAAGATACTTGGGCAAATTATGGGCAGCGGTTTGGCCGGCAATGACATTCTTGGAGGAGTTTTCTATACAATACCAGCAGTTTCAGCTGTTGCAGGTGTCTAGTCAGTGCTACACCTCTCTTGTCTGACGTGCGAGCTGAGCTTGCCTTCCAGTTCACCGATATCCCTGCTCATCGCGACATCGACATTCTTCTTATGGCGCCCAATAATGGCTGAACTAGCATCCGCTCTACCCTATAGAGGCGCTCCTTATTCGTATCTTCTCAATGTCTCCAGCAAATCCCTCTCTATCATTGGCGCAGCTCTACTGCTCTTAGACTTTACCGCTACAACTGTGGTGTCTGCTGCCACCACTGCATCATATATATCTGGAGAGGTTACTTTGCCATTTCCTGCTTTCGTAATTGCCATTTTCTATCTCGTGCTTGTGGGAGTCATTCCACTCAGTGGTGCCAAAGGAAGTTCTCGGATAGCCATCGGCATGCTTATGTTGCATGTAAGCGCTGCTATCTCAGTATCTTTCAGGATATAAACTGATACACTACCCTTTTATGTACGAATACAGCTAACAACTATGGCTGTTCTTGCTGTTGCCGGCTTCATTGCGTGGGGCAGGACGGGAAGCTCTCAGCTGCGCGAAAACTGGGTGGCCGGACAAGCGCCCTCTGCTACGGCAATTATTCACGAGGTTTTCAATGGCGTATGTCTCGGAATGCTTGGACTCACCGGCTTCGAAGATGTGCCTGCTTATATTTCACACATCAAACCCGGGCGCTTCCCACTTGTACTGCGTAATCTACATATCCCTGCCATCGTGATCAACACTGTCATCATGCTTCTGACGCTGGCAATTCTACCTCTGCACATCGTTGTGAGTAGTCCGAATGTGCTCAGTGTGCTGGGCCAATATGTCAGTCTTCATTTCTCTTTGTCGTCGCCCGCAGATTAGTTTTAAAGCCTGCACCACAGGTAGCAGGGCCGTGGCTTCGCATATTGGTCGTCACTGACGCGATCATTGTCCTGTGCGGTGTGGGACTTGCAGGTATTTACAATTTCTCTTAGATTAGCTATACATCTCGTCTAAACCTGCAACGAAGGTATATTCAGCGCATGCGAGATGCTGGAGCAGCTTGCACACGATCGCATCATCCCGAAGGTCTTCTTGAAAACTTTACCCCGAACGGGAGCCCATTACGTCGCCGTCCTTGCTTTTATCGTATTAAGCGGCATAATTTATGCGAGCTCAGGAGCAAGTCTTGTGGTCGTCTCAAAAATGTTCACTCTTGCGTGGCTTTTCGTCATCATGCTCTTTCCTATTTCCCTCTTGCTGCTCAAATTCAACCGAGGTCGGTTGCCAAGGATGCCGCAAACCTCTCTGCGCCTCGTCCTCAGCGCCGTTGCTACTGGTGTTGCAATTATCGCCGGGAGCATTGCTATCGACCCAAGGACTGCCGGGTGCGCTAATAACTTTCTTTCAAAGAAATACATCGCATTTAGTGATCATGACGGTTGTGCAGATATTTTGCGGCTTACTTCGCAGCAGTGTTATTGATCATCTGGTCCACTCAAAACAAAGCAGGTGTGATTCGCTGGCTCTACTGGGCTTACGATCAAAGCCCTTCCCTGCATAAATGGCGCTTGACCTCCGGCTGGGGAGGGAGACTGACCAGGCTGATGACACGGTTGAGAAAGCAGGATGTGTGTGTCCTTGCCAAGAGTGATGAGGTGTGTCTCATTTGTCTCATTCTTATAACTATTCTTTACCGAAGCGGCAGATCAATTATTTGTTCCGTATGGTTCACTACGTACGGCAAAATGAGGAAACTTCCTGTCTCAAGATCGTCCATTTCGTCGGTGACAGCGGTAAAGCAGGTACTCCCGCAGAGCTAGAAGCTAATGCTAAAAGCAAGTTCCACCCTTCTTCCACGTGCATTGCTCTTTCTGACTATGCACGCCACCTCAGTCCTGGATGAAGCATTTCCAGAAATGACAGTTGATCTTGTGAGCTAGAATTGACAATTGTGAATACTGTCAGACGCTGACATTCATACCAGCTTTTAGTGGAGGGAAGATTCCAACCATCAAATGTTGCTGCGCTTGCGCATCGCATCAAAATACCTCGCTCATTGATGTTCATGAGCTGTCCAGGCGATACGTGCCCATATACGATTGATGAGTTTGGTACACGTATCATCACGCTATAAATTCACTGCCGGGTATGGTCATTGCCCTTGTACAGATCGCATCTATAGAATAGAGACTTTTGGCCATTGGTATTGGGCGCCGACCTGCATTTCCATCAGCATCAAAATTGTAGAAGCGCATGCAAAGAAAAAAGACGCACCTGTTGAACACACATTGCCCCGAGTCGGTGCCCGATCGCGATGCAATCCTCCAGCGGTCTCCCAAGCACCAGTGCCCCCAAGAAACCGCCTGCGAATGCGTCGCCTGCACCATTCGTGTCGACAATCTTATCTTTCGCAAGGGGGTGCACCGGGAATGACTGTGGATGATCAGGGTTTGCCGAGGATACCAATATGGTAGCGTGTGGTCCATGTGTGACGATAACGGCGCGAGGGCGAGATTGAATTATCTTCGGCATGAGAGCAAGCGTCCTTGCTACTGCTGCCAGGTCCTTGCTGTTCGGCATACCTGCGGCGATCCCCCATGCTTCGGCTTCGGCCTCGTTGCCGATAATTACATCACAGTAGGGAATGACTTTCTGAAGTTCTTCGAAGAGAGCTTGGGGGATCCGGGGTGCGGAGAGATTTAAAACAAAGATCTGGTAGGGGCAACAGCGGAGTTATCAGATCAAGAGATCTGTACATATCTCGGCATGACCCACTTTTGACAATAGCGAAGCCTTCTCGCCTAAATGTATCGCGCAGGATACATTGTGGGTGAGCATGTAACCTTCAACATAGAAGACTTGGGCGCCATCCACCAGTGGAGCGACAGTGGCAGTCAAAAGATGATCTTGTTGGAACCGCTCGGCTGCCCTCAATGTTGTCACTAACGACCTTTAGCCTGTAATCAGTGGTATGCGATAAAGGTAGTAAATGAACATCGGCTCACATACCGATTGTGGCCTGTGATGACCGCAGCGCAGGCACCAGTCTTTTCGCCGCGAGCGATGAAATACACGTCTTTTACCCCTTCGCGTTTGTTAGCCGTCCTAAGCTGCTCCGCTAGGTCGTCGTCGCCTACCGAGCCGGTAAAGACAACTGAGTTTGGCGGGAGGATGTACTATAAATAATCTGTTAGCGTTCACTATCATTATGTCTGAAATGTGAGTGTATACCGCGGCTCCTCGAGCGGCGTTTTGAGCCGCACCGCCTGCCACAAACGTTACATTATAGTCATTCGCCATCTCATCGTATCTAAGTGGGACACCCAATCAGTTCGGTGTTTTAACAATAAGTCAAAGCAGCTGCACAGACATATCGAGCTGCTTATCATTCGCCAGGATACCGTCGTTCGCTCTGAGATGGTATTTCTCCAGAAGCTTCTCCCCATCTGTAGCAAGTATATCGAGGAGTGGTTGGCCAATGCAAAATAGAGGGTACAGAGAACTCGACATAGCCAACGGGGAATCGAGCACCAGGGATCAGGACAGATAACAAGATATCACCTAGAGACTCTCAAAGGATCTGATTCAGGCGATGGAGAGGGTGATTATATAATAAGATGGTTGGCCTGGGTTAAATGTAGATTATTGGGTGCTGCAGGAAAGCGCTCACTTCAAAGACACGACAGTGTCGATAAGGTGTTGAGGAAGAGGTGTAGCGCGCCACTGGGGCCGGCCCGGGCGGCGAGCGAGTGCTGCCAGTACCAAGTCGGTGCCAAGCGTTGTTGAGTGCAACTGACCCCGGATTAAGTTAGACGCGCTTGTAGGTCTGTGCAGAATGGTGGTGTGCCAGCGCTTGCTTCTCGCTAGCAACCTGTTGAGGGTGTTGATATGGACCCCAACGCAGTCAATCAAAACATCACCGTCGATGGTGAGTTTGCTATGCCATTATACAAGATATTACGATTCTCACTGACTTGCGTCTGGCAGACTTTGACTCCCTCGTAACGTATGAGAACCAGGACATCTGGTTGACGCCGGATCCATCCAAGAATTTGCCATTCAACCAGAGCGACAGCCCGTGGTTTGCAGGGACATACCATGTCACCAACGTCACGAACACCTCTTTCAGCTTCAACTTCGATGGTGAGTCTTACCATTCTAGTTCACCCGCTGGTCTGGTCCTTACTGCCCTTGAAACAGGCCCAACATTATTCATCTACGGCGCGGCAGGACCAGCGTACGGCTCTTACGAGATCTCAATTGACGGAAGTAGCAACGTTTCCACCGCCCATGCTGCCGCAAATGCGACCAATTATCTGCTTTTCGGGACCAGCGGGCTGACATACGACAACCACACGCTAAAGGTCACGAATTTAGGCGCGCAGAGCGGCGATGAGGGAGGAAATGAGCTGCTATTTGACTACCTGCAGACGACGGTGCAGCTCGCGCCTGCTGGGTGAGTGGTCGCACTTTTATGCTTGCGGCCCAAGGTCTGACTCGGACATTGCAGTGCGACTGTGACGAACACGACACTCGAAGAGACTGACCCGAGGTTGATATACACGGGCAATTGGACGATCAACTATAACCCCATCTTCAGCGGTGGTGGCTCGATATTCACTAACCATTCAAACGCTTCTTTCAGCTTTTCTTTCAATGGTAGGCCAGCATGTTCTCTATGACGCGTACATCGCTAAACACCAAAATTTTGACAGGCTCAACTCTCTACATATTCGGAGACAAAGTGGACGACCACGGGTTCTACAGTGTTATACTCGATGATCGTCCCGCAGTGCAGTTCGATGGCAAGTCCGGGTGCGGGGGTGTCTTTGAGCACGCGTGCGAGAAAGACAACACGCTCAAGTACTTTGCGAGCAACCTGAACTCAAGCACACACACCGTGACATTGACCAACGCTGGGATCAACGGCTCTTTCTTCGGTACGATTTATGTAGTATCCATAAAAGTGCGCCTGACTTACGTGCAGTGCCACGGGCAGATCTGGATTCGGTCGTGTACACAACGCCGTCTGAATACTCTGTCCGCCAACCGTCTGCGTCAGGGAGCAGTACCAGTTCGCCCGCAGCGAGCCCAACCTCGACAAGTGGCGCCGCAGCCCTTTCTGCGAATGCTTCTGGTCTAAACATTGCTTTCCTCGCACTATGCAGTGCGTGGTGGTGGTTGAGGTTTATCCGGCGTTGAATCCGCGAAAAGCAAATTCGTCTGGGGAGCTTCGCTCACTGGTCCATCGAGAACCTGGGTATGCATATGATTGATCAGTGGTATTTCGTCCACCTGGTCATTCCACAATTCTGTACGTGTACCTGGTTGATCCGCACATCGTCGTTTCAATGCGACTACTACTTGCCAGTTCAATGCAAAGTTTGTATGTTGCTCAGATCTTGCTCCATGGAATGCAGTGGGGACGGTGATTGTGACTAGTGGAATATTGAAGGTGAATTTGAAGCGAGGGGGCCAATCGGCACTCACTTTTGTGCTTAGATGTTCAACGCTCAGCGATCAATGTTCAGCGCTCAGCGTTCAGCAAGCAAAGATGGAATTTGGGTATAATCCACGAAGATAACAGGAGGCCTCGGGGACTGCCTATTTCTGATGCGCATGAAGTCCAAACTCATAATCGATATCGTGCCTTGATATTGCAATTGCTCGTGATTTCAAATGGGCCTGGCCTGGGCCTGGGCTTCTTGCGGGCCCCCAGGGACTCGACGCTGACAACAGCCGCCGGAACCACGAGCTTAAAAGATGTGCTCCACCGTGACCTCAGACACCTGCCAGCTCATTGACATTTGATCGTGCATCTTTGCATACAACACGGCAGCTTGCTGGCATGGAGGGTATGGGCGCAATGGATGGGCCTGAGCGGAAGCTGCATCCAACACTAGCCCCAGAAGTGAGTTCTGCATTTCATGGACTTATCATAGCAGCTATTGACGAGGATCGTAGTTAGTTGTCCTTTCATACTGCATCTCGTAAGTCGATACTTGTCCAGCGAATTGGATGGGTATGCTGAACTGAACTGATGATCGCAGGTGGCTCGGCGCATACACGTCCATCCAGCTGCATATCCATGCAGGCTCTTCTTCTAATGAGAAGTGGTATTGGTTTTGGAAAACGCTGGCTAGCTTAGCATTTGGGTTCTGTGCTGTATGGTCCATGCATTTTTGTGAGCGGCCTCCTATCCTTCGCTCTGGTCGTCTATCTCATTCATGCCAGTGGGGATGCTGGCCTGTAAATTTGACGTCCGCATCGAGTTCAACAAGCCCCTCACTTTTCTGTCTGCCATATTCGCCATCCTCTTCACGTTTGCGGCCTCGCTATCGAATGACTACTGGAAAATGATATACTTGCGCCGCTGGACCAGGTGGATAATCGATTGTATGGAGTCAACCTTTGGTATGAATTGGGGCAGCCATGGCGGTTTTGGGGACTATGAAGTGTTATCCGGGGTCCCTCACGAGCGAGAATCCATTCTATTGCAGGAATCTCATCGCCGCAGTAGCTCTACACCGCTCCGCGGTCCACCCGGAGACCCCCTCGACTCTCCAGAAATGATCGAGCGCGCAAGCTACGACTTCGATCCCGATGGCAACCTCGTGCCAGACCCATCGGGGAGTGGGTGGATGGCATGGATGAAAAAGCAGTACGCTCAAATCACCGTGTTCCACTTCATTCGCGCCGTCATCCTGGCCGCGGCTATTGACACCATGTTCTACATCGCCATGTTCGCGATGGAGATTAACGAAGGGCGCGTTGAATGGCACTTTGTGCGCATCGTGGAGTCGTATTTGGTCACTTTGTTCCTGTGCATGGGCGCGTGCCTCGCTATGGTAGACATGGAGCTCCACATTGGCCGGCAAATGGCTACGGCTACGCTGTCTGCTGCAAGCGTCTGCTCTATGCATTATTTTGGTAAGTTTGCTGTTGTGTGTCATCCTATCGTGGCTTATGATTCCTAAAGGCATGGAGGCCACAACCATGTGGACACGGGCGCCCGTTGAGCCCGGTACTGGGTTCCCGGAATATCTGACCTGGACCATCATCGGAGGTTCGATCCTCGTCTGCATCGTGGCCAATGCATTGCTCGCGAACAGAGCAATCTTCGCACGGCGACGGATGGCGGAGACGATTCGCACCAAACGCAGCTTATGGCGCATAATCGCGGAAAAAGAGGCTGCTGAACGCGCGCATGAACTCAAGCAGCATTTCATATCTGTCGCATCTCACGAAGTGAGTACGAGAGTTAGTTTGGGAAGGCGAGAAGCTAATTTGCGAGCACAGATACGCACGCCATTGCACACAGTTAGTGGGTATGCCGAGCTCCTTGCTTGCACAAGTCTCTCTACCGAACAGAGGATGTTTCTATCCTACATTCAACAGGCGTGTCACACTGTTAACCTGATCGCGGAGAATGTTCTCGGTAATTGCTACCTTTCTTACACGAGCGCCTTCGCTGACAGGTTTGTTAGATTTCAGCAAGCTCGAGCGCGATAACACAGAGTCTGCTGCGCACCCGGTCGTCGTGGAACCCCGAACGCTGCTGGATGGTATTGCTCGGCAAGCAGCGGCGGCCGAATCTCGCCCAGATCACAGAACAGTTGACACTATCATCTCTGTATCTCCTCGAGTACCCTCTGCACTCCTACTGGACGAGACGTATACTTTGCGCGTAAGCTCCTTGTACAATCCTTGTCGTTCTCGCACTTATGCTCTCGTATACTGGTACAGGTACTCATGAATGTGAGGCGTCCCTTACTTGTGTCAAGTCCCCATCTAACATTTTTTCTAGCTATACTCAAACGCGGCCAAGTTCACCGAAAGCGGCTTCGTCAGCCTTGCTCTTGATATGGATGCTCAGGGGCGGCACTTGGTCATTACCGTGCGCGATACAGGTATCGGCATCCCAATCAGCCTGCGCGAAGCGGTCTTCGAAGTGAGTGTGCTCGCATTTCTTCTTCTCATCACCCCAGTTCATGTTGGTCCCTCATATAGCCTTTTCGACAAGCGGATAGCTCGCTGACACGTGCTCATTATGGTGCTGGCTTGGGCCTCAGCATAGTGAAGCATCTCGTGCACCGCATGGACGGCACCATCACCGTAGACTCAGTCCTCGGCGGCGGTTCTACATTTGTCGTCACACTACCCACTCAGGCGGCAGAGCCGCCAATAGCAATTTCTTCCTCAATACATCCAGCTTCATCAACGAAGAAACGGCGTTTGAAAGTGATGTGCTCCGATGCCCGTGCCGAACGGCTGTACGTCGACCTATGGAACCAATTCGGGTGCGAAGCGCGTGCGGTCAGCCCGCACACCTCCTGCGAGGAGCTGTGCCGAGACACAGATGTCTTATGGGTGGATTCACGCAGCGTGCAGATATCGGCAGGGCTCTCGACGCTGTTGGCCGGCCTTAGCGCAGTTATGCATTCAAACAAGGCTGCCCCGAAGCGGCCGTTATTATGCATCGCATATTCTGTAACGGAGGACCTCCTGACACTCGGCGCTGGCATCAAGGCAGAAAGAGTTTATTTGGTCAGGCAGCCAGTTGCAATGCATGCAGTGCTTGCGTTCTTGGACTCCTCTGACCTGTCGCTAGAAGCCGCGACCAAGCCATCTCTGGCGGCCGTCGAAACGCCAGTGACTCTAGTGAAACCGCCAAACTCACCTGTACCGAAATTCACCCCAGCTCCGCTACCATATTCTACGCTCGGATCCTTGAAGCCGAAAGTATTGCTGGTTGAGGACAATTTGGTGAGTGAACAGTTTTACTATCTTTTACCCCGCTCATCGACAATTTGGCATGTCAGATCAATCAGCGACTGGGGAAGCGTCTGGTAGAAAAACTCGGTTATGAGGTCACCACCGCGAACAATGGCCAAGAAGCCGTCCAAATTGCCTCACAAGGCGGGTATGGGATATGCCTGATGGACCTACAAATGCCCGTAAGTCGGCCGCCCATCCACCACTCCCTAGTCGCTCACAGTTCTCTCGCATTTATAGATCATGGACGGCTTTGCTGCCACGTCTCGAATACGCGAACTTGAACGAGATGGTATTTTTCATGGGCGGATGTGGATTATTGCACTGTCCGCAAACGTCACGCACGAAAGTTCCGAAAAAGGTAGAGCGGCTGGTATGGACAATTTCCTCCCCAAACCCCTACGATTAGACGGTGCGTTCATCCTCTCACATAATCCTGTTACTTTATCCCTGATGCCACTATGTCTGCAGCACTACAAACGGCCTTAGAGCATGCATAATAACTCACCAGTGTTTCAACATGTATCCCTTATAATTACTTTCATCTCAGCATCGCATACACGGATTATAGGTCGGCATTACATTTCATGGGTTATTTATTGGGTCTTAATGATCTATGTATCAGTATCACACCGGACGGACGTTCCGTATCTATATGATAATCGAGCTCTCGATTGCAGCTATTGCTGTAATGTAACCCCATGGCCAGCTGGAGGAGCCGAATGAACCAAGAACGAGCGCCAATCTTCCCACGCCAGGATGTGACCATATGACGAGAAGCATCGAAGCGTCAATGCAGCGTGTGGCGAATGCTTCTTTGACTCCGAGAGTCTCAATCATCTGCTCTCAGCTGTTCTCTAATTGGATTTATTGGCTTGAACGCCTGAGCCTGCCCGAGCCCTCCTGAGCCTCGACGGCCCGCATAGTGGGCAACATGTGTATATAACTCAAGGAGCGATCGTGTCAGCCCTTGCTAATCTATTCCCATCCGCCAACTGCTCGCCAACATGAACCGGATTGTCTCACTCTGCGTTCTCGTTCTGCTCTTTTGTGTCGCTACATCGACAGCCTTGGTCACTACACGGGGCGCCAGTGACCTCAACACCTGGGGTAGGTCGCGGCACGACCTTGTTGCTCGAAAGAGCTACCCGTGGTGTGAGGGTGTCTACGAGCCCACTGCCGCAAACTGCAAGAAGTACGACTTCGGCAATAGTAGCTCAACCAATTGCATCGAGCCAAAAAATTGCACAACGTAAGCCACTCCTATCACTGGTTTTTGACCGCCTTTGATGTTGATTCTATCCTCAGCTTCTATGATATCCACAACTTCAAGAACGAGACCCAAACGGCGGCTGTTATCAAATTTGCCGAGCTGATAACCAATGTCTTCGAGGTGAGTTCCTAAAACGCTCGTTGCTATTTTCGGTCCAAATTTATGAACGCCCGGTTTTAATTGTACTCTAGAACGGCAATACAAAGATGGGGTATGCATACGTCCAAGCACTTGGGGATGGCCGCGGCTACACATGCGGATACATTGGCTTCACCACGGGAACCAATGACGCCAACTACGTCGTCCAACAATTCAACAAACGGTTCCCGAAGAACGCCGCATTTGCCAAATACACAAAGGAGTTGGAACGTCTGTCGGAACTGCCGTACTGCGATAACAAGAACGCACGCAATGACACCTCTGGCCTGAAAGGGTTCCCCGAGGTCTGGGCAAATCAAGCGTGTCACAATCCCGATTTTGTACAGACTCAGCTCGACACGGGGCGCGCCATGTACGTTGAGCCGGCGATGCGGTTTGCAGCTCAATTCAATGTCACGTCGCCGCTGGGTTTCGCACTATTCTACGATACCATAATCCAGCATGGGTGGCAATACACGGAACCCACCATAAACCTTCCTCGTATTCTCCACTTCACTGGCACTCGCTCGAGCTTCAAGAGCGAGTACGAATACCTTCAAGCTTTCTTAAAAAACCGCCGACAGCTCATGTGCTGTGTCACCGGCGACGATGATACTTGGGCTAGCTCTGCGGATCGTGTGGAAGATCTACAGCGTGTGTTGACGGATTGGACTGATAACAAAGATCTGGAGCATCCGGTGACTCTCAAGAACTATGGGGTGACTGTGAAGGGTACGGAGCAGATCAACTATGACACTGCTGAGTGCAGCAGTAAGACGGTTCCGAAGAACTGGACACTGCCTGCCTCCGCCACTGTCGTCCTTCCGACCTCGTGTGCTAACGCAACGAAAACAACTAATTAGTCCGCCGAAGAAAATGTGTGTTGTTCATCCTTCGCTGCGAATGATAGCTGCTGACATTCCTTAGCGGTCCGGCCTTCTTGAGACTTGTAAAAAAAATCCTAGAAATCCTTTATATACCGAACATAGTGTGTTGTAGAGGCTTGCATGAGTACTAGGAGCGTATGACAGTCATCATCGAACGCAGTGCAAAGTTTAATTTTTGAACCGTACAATCACTCCCCGCACGGCCGTAAAGCGAGCGCGCCGAGGTCCATGTTCCACTTAATGAGGGTCAACAGAGAAGAATAGAGGAGGTCGTGGTAGCCATAGATATAATATAATCAGGTAAGTACATTGCGTTCCGATGCGAAATTAAAGAACGCCACACACGATTGTTATTGTTGGTATGACTACAAGACACAAGGAGTGTACAGTGCCCTGTTATAACTCCGAGTCGGAGGCGCTAACCGAAATTGGTAACGCTCCCGCCCAAGTCGCGCGCCAATACTCAAAATAGACGAGCCCCTTTGCGCCTGCCAGAAGGCGGGCCCGCCACAGTGTTCTCACTTTCAAATATCCAAGTTCTACTGGCACAAATCTGCCTCTGTCTTGTGTGTAATAGTTATAAGAGGTATCAACCTAGATACTGCGGCACAGTAATGAATTTTAGCCGCTGATATGGTCATAAAATCATATTAGGAATATGTTGTAGAGCATGGCATGAGAGGCTTTTACATGCCGTTGACTACTCTACATGGTGAGAGAATTCAAAATATCACCTCTGAGTATGGTGCTCAAGCTATCAGCAAAATCCTTTACCATTCCATTGTTGAAGAAAGCACCCTACATAATATTCTTACAAAATAATGCAAGGTCTCTCAAGCTCGAGACCACATATGAAGTGCCAGCAGTAGCACTCGTCCGGTTTAATGAAATGTCAGAAGGGCGCGATGCATGGAGCATGAAGGAGTTCTGTTATGCGGCGGGAGAGCCAGGAGGGACAGATGGTGGCGGGCCGCCGCCTTAGACTCGGGAACTGTGCCGAAAAGGGTTAGTAACCGCCAGATCCCATCGAGTTATAACAGGGCACTCGTTACTCGACACAAGGTGAATGCTACATTGATCAATGAAGAGTCCGAAAAAAACTTCTTCTCCTGAAACGAAGACTCAACAATGCACACGATACGTAATAGGTATAGGGGCAGCTGCGTATAAATCCCAGAATAATCGCAGTTCTTGCCGATCGATCCCTGGCCCAACCGCTGTCTGCCAACATGAACCGGAATATCTCACTCTACGCCCTCGGATTTCTCTTGTGTGGCTTCACGACGGCGGCATCGGTGAGCCCGCAGGGTATTAACGATCTCAACGCCTGGGGCGGATCACAGTTAACCAGCAACCATATCGCGCGGAAGAGCCATCCATGGTGCGAGGGTGTCTACGAACCCACTACTGCAAACTGCAAGAAGTACGACTTTGGTCCTAGCTCAACAAATTCTTGCATCGAGCCAAAGAATTGCACAACGTAAGTCACGACTATCACTGGTTTTTGACCGCCTTTGATGTTGATTCTATCTTCAGCTTTTATGATATTCATGATTTCAAGACCGGGAACCAAACGGCATCTGCCATCAAATTTGCCGAGTTGATAACCAATGTCTTTGAGGTGCGTTATTAAGATTCCTGCTACTTTTTTATTTATTTATGAACACTTGGGTTAAATGATCCTCCAGAACGGCAATACGAAGATGGGATATGCCTATGTGCAAGCTCTCGGGGATGGTCGAGGATACACATGCGGATATATTGGCTTCACCACAGGGACTAATGACGCCAACTACGTCGTGCAACAATTCAACAAACGGTTCCCGAAGAGTACAGTATTCGCAAAATACACCAAGGAGTTAGAACGTCTTTCGGCACTCCCGTACTGCGATAACAAGAACGCACGCAATGACACCTCTGGTCTGCAGGGGTTTCCCAAGGTCTGGGCGGATCAGGCGTGCCATAATCCTGATTTCGTAGAGACTCAGCTCGACACTGGTCGCGCAATGTATGTTGAGCCGGCGATGCGGTTTGCAGCTCAATACAACGTCACGTCGCCGCTGGGTTTCGCTCTATTCTACGACACCATCATTCAGCATGGGTGGCAATACACGGAACCCACCATAAATCTCCCTCGTATCCTCCACTTCACTGGCGCCCGTTCGAGTTTCAAGAGCGAATACGAATACCTTCAAGCATTTTTAAAGAACCGCCGACAGCTCATGTGCTGTGTGACCGGTGACGATGATACTTGGGCTAGCTCTGCGGATCGTGTGGAAGATCTGCAGCGGGTGTTGACGGATTGGACTGGTAACAAAGATCTAGAGCATCCGGTGACTCTCAAGAACTATGGGGTGACTGTGAAGGGTACGGAGCAGATCAACTATGATACTGCTGAGTGTAGCAGTAAGACGGCTCCGAAGGACTGGACGCTACCTGCCTCCGCTACTGTCATCCTTCCGACCTCATGTACTAATACGACGAAAAAAAGACAATTAGTCCACCGGAGGAGACGTGAGTCCTTAGTTTCTTGATGGAAAGGATCGCTGCTGATTTTGAGTAGCTGAGTCTTTTTAAAATAATCTTGAAATATTCCCTATATACCGAACATGGTGGAGCGTTGGCGCGGCAGAGAAATGCCGATGAGTATGGTATACCATTCAGTGTTTGGTATCTATGCCGATTCCGTTCTCGCGCCAAACGGTGCTTAACTAGTCTCAGACATGAACAAGTCACATTAATATTCAATGACAACAGTGATACATATTCGTAGCGAGGTACTGCCGTCCAAGCCTCTCTGCTGGCAACGACTCAGACCTGTAGTCGCATAAAATGTGTTAAGGAGTCGTCCTTGTGCAGATTCGAAGTTCTAAGCAGCTGTTACTTCAATACCGGGACCTACAACTAGGGCGCGACACAAGTGTTGAGACGTTGACTTCACAACCATTCGGCATCTGACGATGCCCATATATGGCAATTTACATTCAGTTTTCTGCAGTCGCGACTTGGTCAGACACAATTCCCGTCTGAGCGTCTGGCTAAGCTGTAACATGGCACCGTTGTCGCCCCAAGGAAAGCGATTACGCACAATCATAGTGACGCTTCCCATCATGGCGGCCACCTCGCGTGAGTGAGCTAAGCACGTCCCGAGTCCTCCCTAACCCAATTCACGTGTCAACCAGTCATCATGTACAAGCGCCTGGTCCTCGGAGAGGAGCAGCGAACAATACCACGGGAAGGGCCAGCGACCAAACAACATATTCTGGAGACACCAAGGGAGAGACAGGTGGCTGAGGCAGTAAGCAGCATTGACGGCGAATACGGGTTGAAGTGAAGATGAAGGACACATCATGATTTCTATGAAGTCTATGGAGAGACAGTGAACTCAGCTCATCTAGTGTGCCCCAATACTAGCGCCTGTCTGGATATCTAGACCCCCACGCATATATCACTCAAACAGCTGGCTTCGGCGCGTCTTCTTTGCCAATGATACGTGTGCCGGGTATTCTGGCGGGGTTGAATGAGCGGTCGCAGTCAGCGTATGCTGCTCCGAGTCCGAAGCCAGTGGAAAGACCGATGGGCCATGCGCGTCCTGTGTTGGGTTCAGTAGGTTGGTGGGCGCAATTGATGAGCTACACACGGCGGAAAAGAATGACGGAAGCTACGACGCCGACGCTGAAGCCCACACCACTATATAGACTGGTCAACCGTAATCCAGCTAACCATTCGACGAGCACTCACGCTTTCACGAGCAGGTCGGCCACTGTCGCAGATATGTTTAGACGGTGCGAACAAATGGAACTGGCCTGGGAAGCTCACCGCAACGATCATACTGGAATCCGATGAGTCACTTCATAGTACTAGCAATTGAAGATGCTCACCTTTTGGCTGACAACATTTTCGCTGCTCGCTGGTTGTTTTGTTGACGACATGGTGGAAGAGCAAGACGGATAATAGCGCCGCGCCTGCGATCACGCCGCAGTGACTGAGGCACAGTACAGTAATCTGCCTCTTGACCTAATACCTCTACAATCATGGCGCACCAGTCGCCCATGATTTCGATACCCAAGAAGACGACTGAGGAAGTGGACTGGACAACTCCAATCCGCACACTTATCGCCCAGTCGTATGGAGAAAGTCCTGATAACTACACCTCCGAATGTCAGGCTCTAATGAGATGTCGACAAGACGCCGTCCGAGGTGCAGGCAGTGATATGACAGGTGATTTCTTGGTCGAAATATCAATTATATGACTTATTCTGAATGGATGTGGTCCCTAGCTCGAGATTTGCTATACAAATACTTTGGCCAACTGGAGCTCCTTGAGCTACGCTTTTCTGAAATCCGCGTCAACTTCCCCTGGCACGATGCGTTTACAAACAAACTCATTACGCAGACGTCCATTGCCTACGAGAAAGCTTCTATCCTTTTCCAAATTGCAGTCACCCATTCTGCCATAGCTGCTTCCCAGAACAGATCCGATCCCGAAGGCCTCAAGCGATCCTTTTACTATTTTCGCACATGTGCCGGGATGCTCACGTATGTGAACGAGAACTTCCTGCACGCCCCTTCGACGGATCTCAGCCGCGACGTCGTGAAATTCCTGATCAATGTAATCCTAGCCCAGGCAACTGAGGTATTCTTCGAGAAATGCACAGAGGAGAAGAAAGGGAATGCACTAGTGTCGAAGGTTGGAGCACAAGCGGCTTCGATGTACAACGCACTGGCAGAAGAAGTCAAGGAGTTCATGGGAAAGGGCATATTCGATCGCAATTGGGTGTCTCTCATCCAAATCAAAGCGAAATATTTCACCTCCCTCGCGCAGTACTATCGGGGCCTTGCAGATGACACTGCAGGAAAACACGGGGACGCTCTTGTGCGTTTCACCCTTGCAGAAACCCTTGCCAAAGAAGCCTCTCGCCTCGCACAAAGTTTCTCAGGCATGTTTGTGACTGCCATGAGCCCCAATCTTCCTTCTGATGCCGGTACCTCCATTGCGGATCGGTTGAAAGCTCATTTAGCAGTATGCTCCGAACGCAAAGGCGAAGCACATCGGGAGAACGACCTCATCTACAATGCGGTGCTCTGCTCCCCTGACGCTCTTCCCGCGATTGACAAAACTACAGTAGCGACGCCGATACCTATCCACGATGTCTACGGTGCACCGGATGTGCAGAAGGTCATTGGCCCAGATCTTTTTGTGCGCTTGATCCCACTTAGCGTGCACGAAAGTGCGAGTGTGTACTCGGAGGAGAAAGCAAAACTGGTGCGTGGGGAGGTGGAGAATGCAGAAGTCGCAGAGACGGAGGTCAAATCCGCCCTTGACAGTATGGGTGTTAAAGAAGGACTTTCTCGGTTCAAAGCGATGGCCGATGGTGAGGTGGGAGGTGAGGAAGAGGTCCCTGTCGAAGTGCGCCGTTGGATCGAGGATATCAATGTGGTCGAGAGCAAGGACGGGGTGGCCGGACTTTTTGGAGAGCTGAACAGGCTGAAAGATGACGTGAAGCGGGACTTGGAGGGCATCTCGCATGATCTAGATGTGGAATCGCGCGAGTGCGAGATGATGCGGGTGCGCTACGAGCATCTATGGACGCAGGAACCATCAGGCTCGCTTGTGAAGCCATTGCGACAAGACTTGAAGTCCCACTTTCAGGCATTAGACGCTGCCGCAATGTCTGACCAGCAAGTCATTCAGCTATGGGAATCTTGCAGAGGCGACATCGGCGTGTTGCTTTCGCCGCAGATCGAAGAGGTGTTTAGAGCGAGCACAGAGCGTGGCGGTCGGCCCGAAGAGCACCTTTTGGATTTGGATGTCAGCGGAACTGAGGCTGATGATGGGCAGGAGAGGGTAAAAATCGGCCGTTTTGTGAATGAGATAGAGGAGCGCCTAGGAAGACTGAACAAGATCACGCATGAAAGAAATGAAGTACTGAAAGACTTGAAGGAAAAGGTAGGTACTCTTTTAAAATGATATCATCCTCTACTCACACAATACATAGATTCAGACGGACGACGTATCTCACTTATTGCTCTTGAATAGGCGAAACACTGGCGTAGAGCCTGCCCTATTCGCTGCAGAGCTCGAAAAGTTCAAGCCTTATCAGCAACGACTTGCCTCGAGTGTGCATCACCAGCAGGCTACGATACAAGAACTCCAAGGCCTGTGGAAGAGTTTGAAGGACCTTGCTGGCCGTGGTCCCGGTGCAAAGAAGTGGGACGAGCGAGAAAAGCGGAAGAAAGAAACTATACGTCGGTTCCAGCGTGCTAGGGATGGATATATGGAAGTCCGCGACGGTCTTGCGTAAGTCCTTTGGTGCCAGAGTCTTTCGTTGCGATAACTCAAATGTCTCTCGAATAGCAAAGGACTGCAGTTCTACCGCGAGCTCACAGAGTTAGGAGGCACACTCAAGACGCAAGCGCGCTCCTTCGTGGCGAGTCGGGCGTCGGAACGAGAGAGTCTAGCCGGTCAAGCAGAAACGCAGAAGCGACTTTCCGCGCCCAGCGCTCCGCCGCCACTGGCAGAGAAACCGCGCGTGCCGCCACCACCGCCGAAACCATCAGCGCCCACACCCAATCTGGATGCGTCTTTTGCATCGATGAGTCTCCGCGGAAACCCAACGTCGCCTCCCCCTGGGCAGTGGAGTTCACCACCGCCGCAAGCGCAGCACTCAGCCTACACACCGTCGTACCAGTCACAACTTCAGCAGCAACCATCGCTGCCACTGCCGCCTCCGCCCCCATCGCAGCCGCCGTATGCGCCTTCTCCCCCACGGAATTACTTCCCTCCGCCACCGACACAACAACCTCATCCACCAAAATCTCAGGCGTCATATGCTTCGGCGCCTCCCCAGGATCCATACGCTAGCCTTGCCGCGTTCGGCTCGCAGTTTTCTACCCCCCAACCACCTCCGCCAGCACCACCGCAGCAGCAGCAGCAGCAGTCATATGTACCGCAGCGTCAGCAGTCGTATCCGCCACCCCCGCCCCAGCAACAACAGTATCCCGGGCAATACCAGCAGCAGCAGCAGCCATCACCTGCGTTCCCGCCTCCTCCGCCACCAGTATCTTATCAGTATGGTGCTCCATCACCGCAGCAGCAGCCAGGACAGCAGGGGCAGTATCAGCAGTTCTCGCCACCTCAGCAGGGATATGGACAGCAAGGCTCCCAGTATAACCAGTATAACCAGGGGTACGGACGGTAATGGGCGAGTTCGTGGCGGTATCGGCTTACATGCATGCTTGTAGAATGTGAGGAAACTGTGTTGTTTGATTATGACGTCGTAAATTTATGTTTTGTGGACTGCATCGACGCGCAATGGGACCAAAATTGAGTGTATTGCACGACAGGGGGTGTGTGATGAAGCACTGCTGCATGCACCCTATCATTCTTTCTGAGCGTATATGAACTTCCGCCCCCACTCTTGCACTTCACTATCCCATCCGTGCACTTTCTCCACGACTGCAGCCGTTTGCTGATTCCATTTCTCCTTCATCAAAGATGTGAATGGTCGGTGGGTGATCCGAGTGGCAGCGGAGGGAGGCGACGGGACTGTGGTTGAAGCTCCGACAAGGCGCTGAGACAAGACGTGCATACTGCAAAATAGTATATTTAGATTTGCTTCGGAGATTCGTATTCAGAGTGCTGACTCTAGGCGGTGCTCTACTGTTCTGTACGACTGGTCAGCAGGGCGAAAAGGGCTGAGCGATAGTAGAACGCACCTTGTGAGCATGAGGTTGGAGAAACCATAGTACACCTAATCAAGGGCTATTCATTATAGTTCATACAAGAGATCAACAGGCTTACGCCTCCGGCGACGAGTCCACCGGCTATGGATCCAACGAGAAACGACATGAGAGGTGAAGGTCACGGTACGACTTCCCGAATGCGGCCAATTCGCCGATGCATAAGGCAATTCAATATCTCAGTTTTAGATACCAAGGGCTGGTATATATATATTCGCATTCTTTCATGGACTCATGGGCAGTCTGGCCGCGGATTCATCATTCCGTGAGGCCGAGCAAGAGATTTACAGTCGCCATATAGGCTGCATGTATGGAGCGCTACCCAATTTATTATATAATTATACTGATACAAAACTATAGCTATGTGATTGCGAGGAAATTCACCGAGTGTTCAACCGCCTTTATCGCCGTATCTTGTAGATTTTGACCATTTTGTCAATCTCGATATCGACGAATCCAGGGGTTGGGCTCACGTAGCCCACAGTCCACTTAGTCCCGAACGCTGATTCTCGCAGGATTACCTCGTAACCTTTATAATCCCCTGTCATCACACATGCCATATCATTGACCCCCTCAGGTTGGACAGGCTCCAGGAACTGAATAGGCACAGTAAGCGTCTTGGTTGAATCACCGATAGAATCCAGCGGTATGAATTGGGCGGTTCTAGAGGCGTTTTCATTTCGGGGATCGAATATCGAGTGCACGTATCCTTCGCGACCGTCTTCCTCTCCATTCGACCAGGAGGTTGAGCCGTTGCGAGCGATCTTGACGATAACGTTCTTCGCCTTGAAGGCAATGTCCAGCAGCCAGAGCTCAGGAGGCACTATAAATTTTTTTTAAACATTTAGGAGCTGGGTGTGGGGAAATAAGCAGATACTGACCAAATTTGGGGCGACCCTGAATATCGTACGTCGTCAATGCAGATGCTCCTGGAGTGGGGGCTCCAAACGCAGGAGTCGCTGCACTGGCATAGTTGTCCCACGAGCCAGCTGCTGGAGTAGGCGCGCTGCCCCAAGGTGAACCAGACTGCCATGATGCCGCGGGAGTGGGCGCTGCTGCGGGCGTGGGCATACTCGCAGCTGGCGTTGGTGCGTTCTGTAGACATAATTGTGATCAGCATCTATCCGCAAGTACCTAAAGGAATAACTTGCATAAGTCTGATTCCACTGTGGCGACGAGCCACCCCAGCTTGTACCAGCACTATCACCCCAGGCACTAGCCGGTTTAGGAGTCGCTCCGCCCCAAGCGCCAGCCGCTCCTCCGGCACCCCCACTTGCGTATGGGTTTGGAGTGCGTGATGATGTATTCCAAGCGGGCGTCCGTCCGCTGTCTGCAGCATACGGATTGGGGGTACGCGACGATGCATTCCATGCTGGCGTTTTGCCCCCATCCGCGGCGTATGGGTTGGGTGTCCGGGAAGCCGCATTCCAAGCAGGTGTTCGCCCTTCTGTTGCGTAGGGATTGGGTGTCCGCGAGCTCGCTCCCCAAGCTGGTGTTTTGGAAGCACCGTTGCCGAAGCTACCACCACTGAAGCCACCACCGCCTCCGCCACCGCCACCATTGCGAGGACCACCACGTCCCCCTCCACCATAATCTTCTACTTTAATCAATTTGCCATCGGGGCTGTCAGAAAAAAAACCGTTAGCAGGCATGCATATGATATTCGAAGACGGCTAACGTTTTAATGCGCAGCTTGTCTTTATCGACAGTGATGACCTTGTTACCGGCAAGCAACTCAATCCGAGCTATAGGGCCGTTGGTGTCCTTGACTGCACCTGCATAGCCTTTGTGCGGGCCTTTGACGATGATGATGGTGGCGCCAATAAGGCGATCCCGGGGCCCGCGTCCCATGTTTCCTGAACCGACCATGCCTCCTGTGGGTGCTGCCATGGCGGGGTTCATTTTCGTCAGGTCCATGGAATTCTTGACAAGATTCCCTTTGGGTGCCAAGGACACGAGAGATCGGGCTCGAGTGACGAAAATGCCCCCATTTTCCAGAATGTCGCGATTATGTAAGAAGGCAAAGAATGACTGATGAATGTGCAGGACGATTCCTTTCCTTCCCTGGGATCAGTGTTAGTGAAAACTTGGAGTCCAGGGACAACAAGCACTTGCCTCGCCGTCCATCTCCTTCATGTTATCGTTGACCCGCAACTCATGCCCATCGGCGTCCGTAGCTGTTGCCCGATGGGAGTCTCGACGCATCGAGATTTGATGGGGCTGCACCAGCCGTACTTGACCATTTTGATCGAGTACTCGGAAGGAGTCTCGTTCAGTTTTGAAGATTACACCAACGGTCTGCAAGCTGGATTGACGTTAGTGGGAGCGGGCGCAGTGGGAAAGCGATAAACTGACTCCAGCTGTACTAGATCATGCAGTTCGTAATTCCCAACGGTGTTTGTTCCTGAGCCAACTTCGGCAGCTTCACGAAGGTCTTTGGAAAAGACAGACACCTGCGCGAGAGTAAGGACGCCAGTCGGAAGTAAAGCACGCTGTAGAGCCCACCTCATTCATGGACATATCAGACAAGAATGTCACGATATTGTCGGCAACATTGACGACAAGACCTGTTTCATCAGCGTTTTGCCCAGTCATAACCTTGACATGATCTCCAGCCTTGAACTTCTTGCGCACGCTCCGCGCCGCAACGTCCACCTTCTGTCCGTCGATATCCATCCCAATAGCGGTGATGGTTACGACGTCCTGGTTAATGGAGTCGACCACACCATGTACCCCAGATTGTTCGCCTTCGAAGACTTCCACATGATCGCCAGGCTGCAGGACCAAAACCGCGGCTTTCCGAGATGCCTCTGCAATGACAGATAAATCAAAGCCTTCCGTCTCGCCGTCGTGACTCCGGGTAAATTGAGCGATTTCGTCGAGAGTAGGGCTGATGTCGTCGAGCTGCAGGTTGGATATTTTGAAATCCTTCTCCATGAAGCCATCCTTGTAAGTCTCTCCACCAAAAACAAACTCTTGGCCCCGCTTCGCCACGGCCTTGCGGCCGTAAACCTTGACCACTTCTTCATAGTTGAAAGGATTTTGTGGTGGCCGCATGTTCGTCGGCCCATTGCCAGTTTTCTTTCGCTTCTTCCCGTCCAGTCCACCCTCATCTCGAGGGTTGAAGTCGATACGTGGAATAAACTTCAATCCGACATCCTCGCCATTGCCATTCTTGTCAATGATTTGTGCAAGATCGCCCTGGTACTTTCCGCGCTTGATTCGCACCCAACCACCAATGGTTACGTTATAGTGCTGCTTTTTTATTTGCAAGAGACTGGCCATCTCCTCGATAGGGACGAGAGAGATGCCACGGCTAGGATAGATGCCAACGAGACCCTGGCAGGCCTGACTGACTTGTTGGGAACTCCTTGCCTCGACGTAGATCATTCCTGGGAGGGAGTCGCGCTGAAATGCAGAAAGGATAGCCATAGGGCGAGCGCTGCCCTCTAGATCAAGAGCTTTACGCATCAAACTGAAGACGAGGTCGCGCTCCCTGCCAGGCTGTGTGACACAATTTGGTTTGATTCCACGCAGCACAGAATGAAGGCACGTACCTTGACTCGGACTTGCCACAAACTCGCGTCATGCACGGACGGCATGAGAAGCCGTTGTGGTACTTCGTTCATATCCCCAGTATATCGAACAGTAGCCCTGCCATATCTTTGCTTGAGATCCTGTGCAATTTTAGCGAGGTCCTGGTCGTCCAACTCTCGCTCTCTTCGGTCCAGTCGCGCATGACCCGCAGCTCGTCGCCCTATCTCCTCTTCATCATCCCCCTCCACACCAGGCTCGGCAATAAATTCATCTAGGCGCGCTGGGTCAGGTATCTGAAGCGCAATAGTATTTGAATGAATGTACCTCGACCATACTCCTCGTCGTCCTCTTCTTCGTCCTCGTCGGAATCGACCTCGACCTCAAGATCAAGGAATCGATTCACAGCTGGACGCTTATGCCGGTGCTAGTACAAGGTCAATCACCCGAACAAGGACACGCAGATGAATCATACCTTAGTTTTCTTCTTCGGCCGCCCTGTATCCTCTTCCTCTTCTTCCTCCTCTTCGTCATCATCGTCATCATCATCAAAGTCTCCTTGCTCCTCCTCCTCCTCCTCTTCCTCGTCCTCGTATTTCCGTTGAGCCACTTTGGTCTTTTTGGCTGCGTCCTCCTCCACTCCGTCCTCGTCCTCCGCATATAACTCCCGTTCGAAATCGTCCATTGGCGCGCTGGGCATGGTCGCGTCTATTTCATCGTCCGACATGGTAGGGGGAAGCAAGAGAGATAAATACTCAAAGCTGCAATTCGGCACTTAAGTATGAATCGACCGGTGCCTATACAAAGCCCGAGTGTAGGCTCAGCCCACGATCACTTGCTTTGCGCCTGTTTGGTCACCGGTGGCAGATGCGTCGCGCCCGAATTTGAACGCGCTGACTCACTCCTTCATCCATACTTCGGTCATGGCTCAAAATATCCCTCAAACGCTGCCATTCGATATACTTTCATCAATGCTTCAATACGCAGACAGACCAACACTTGTGGCGAGTTCCCTCACTAGCCACAACATGCATGATGCGGCGATACCATGGTTGTTTCGATCAATCATCCTGAAGAATATTGATAACCAGGTGATAGTAATCATTTTGCCTAATATTTGCACACATCTGAACACCGCCCAAGACTATGAATTATGCCGCTTTGCTCCAGCTTGATATTTCGCGTCATCTGAAAGGCTATGTCCAGGAAGTGATGCATTTCAGTGAAGATGTTGACTGAAACCTTCTCTTCGGGCGCGCTAATATTTCGGTGGTTACACAGCACCAGGATCTCCACTCTTAATTGAAGAAAAGCACACTGCACCTTGGTGGTCATCTCTAAGCGATTTGAAAAACTTGAAGTCATACACGCTCAAATCGGCGGGGAATGCATATTTATCTCTCGCAGTTTTGGAGATAGTTATCGATGCCTTAAAGAGGTGTCCGAAGCTGAGGCATGTGCACTTCGACGCGGAACTACGCTCTCGCCATGTAGCTACCCTTCGTCAATTGCAGAATGTGTCCGCCATACGACTTGGCCAGCCATCCCGCAGCGTAGTCGCACAAATGGGTGTCTGGCTAGATGCTCTTACTGTGCCATTGGAATCTTTGACTTTCGATGTAAGTGTGGATATTTTCCCCTCATATGGAACTGACTGTTCGTATCAAGCGTGCGGATAACGTACACGCTGAAACAATATCGACATGGACCTTCTCCCCTACACCTTTCACCACACATCTTCTAAGCTTTAAGCTAGGCCGAGGGCACAAGTTGCGGAATACCGAGCTGATTGATCTGATACGAACAATGCCGAGCTTGACGAATCTTGATGTCTTCTACGACAATTTTCTGTCGTCTCACCTCGAAGTAAGCTAACTATTATCTCTAACATCATTGCATGTTTTATCATTTATATCCACAGGAGACTATAGAGCTTAATGATTCAGGCCCCCGTTTACAAGAGCTTGTTGTTCGGCACCAAGGTGTTGCTACGCACTTGAACTACACCGCGCTGTTCATCTGGATTCGATCTCTCATCGTGGACACCCCGTCCCCCTTGCAATCGCTTCACATCATCGCGGACGATGGAAGGCTATGTGCGAATACAGAGCCCTTGTTGAAACTCATAGCATCCAGTAACCTTGATAAGCTCGACACTCTGCGCATGCCGCACGTAATGCTCGCGAAAGATGAACTTATACGCGTCTTCCAAATACGAAAACTAAGAGAGCTCGAGTTCTATCTGTGGGATCATCACTCCATTGTGCATTAATTGCTCTCGAACACATACAGCGATCTGGCCCACTGATATACTATCCACAGGACAGCTGCATTCAGCACCCCGACCCCACATCCCTTGCGCCGAATCTCTCCGTACTCCGATGGACGACAGGACTAGGTAGACGAATAAACAAGGAGAAAGTTACGAAACTTATTGAAGCTTTGGGCCACATCCCGGGGATCATGAGAGGACCTCTGCGCAAGTCATTAAAAGGGGAATGGAGAGTGCGTTTACCATTCTCGTCATTACATAAAGGTACTGAAATCGCGCAGGGCATGTGGAGTGTGACGGGATGCGAAGAATTCACATGAAACAGGCAATGCACTAGACATACGTTGATATAGTTTCAGACATGTGAAATAGACCTTGCACGACTACGTCTGCACGACCAGGAATTGCTCTGGTATGTTCGGGTTTTCGTACGTTGAAAGCTCAGCTGCCACCACAAGCTCCCCTGTATCACGTCTAGAGACTACTCGATTGATCTGAGCTTGATTAGATCAAGTAGACCTTCGCAGTGAGTTTGCATACCTTCCACACCCGGGTGTTGCACCCAAACTCAACCAGAGCCGACCCACATTGTCGTACAATTCTCTGTGCTTCGTCGATCGATAGCACAGGGGGTTTGTAATCAGTGTAGTCGTTGGGGTCCTCCTCGAAGGGGTAATTTATGTGTAGCGTACGAAGTTTGAGCGCAGACGCGAAGCCTGCGGTGAGCATGCTCTGCGAGAGACATAAATTTAATATTAACACTGCATGGGTATGCTTACCAGCTCTCTCGGGTGTGCAACGACGAATAGTTCCTCCAAAGAAGGACACTTTTTACAGATCTCGACAATAGATTCGGTGCTGATGTGCATCCGGTGGATCGAGAAGCGAGTCAGTCGATGCCCGTGTGCTCCAACAAGGGTGGAGCAAAAATTAG
>JACXVL010000008.1:185919-225662 GCA_014898675.1 Athelia sp. TMB | reverse complement strand
TCCAAAGAAGGACACTTTTTACAGATCTCGACAATAGATTCGGTGCTGATGTGCATCCGGTGGATCGAGAAGCGAGTCAGTCGATGCCCGTGTGCTCCAACAAGGGTGGAGCAAAAATTAGACATGGCACCCATGGAGGCCGCATCAAAATGTGCGAACGTCGAATAGATTTGGAATATTTCCAATGGAGCGGAAAGGAGCAGGTTCTTGACCTGGCCGAGCCACTCTGGTATATTGTTGGAATGCAAAGCATCGATGGTGAGCGTTATTTTCCGCAGTCTTCGAAGAGCAGTGGAGCCTATGCATAATCTGCTGAATTCGGCCATGTTCTGAATATGTGCTTAGCGCGAGTCCAACCGCACGCAGACGATGCTCACGAATGCGCTTGACAGATTCTGCAAACCAAGACTCATGATGCCGTCGGTGTTCCCAGATATGATGCCCCATATCCCGCGATAGGTAACCCTGGGGCAACCCAGAACATTAAGATGTCTGAGAGCCTTTAGATTTGGTCCTATGGACTCCAAAAGGTCATCCGTAATTAGCCCTGAGGTCTACAAAGTTTGAGCAAGGGCAGATGAGTCTAGAGTAAGTCGCACCTTGCACACTAGACTTAGACTGAGGAGAGTGGCACCGGTGGCGGACATCCAGGCGGGAATCACTTTGATCACGGTTTGGTTTGGCATGATGAGGGTGACATTTTGCAGTGCTCGGAATTTGGCTAGACATTCTGCATCGTAGTGAGCCACATGGCCAGCATTGACCTCCAATTCCCTCAAGTTCTGACAGCGCTGGAATATTCACCGAGTATGACTATAGCGTAGATGAATGACGCGTATGATTTGGCGCACCAGCAAAGAGTCCAATATCATCATGTTAACGCTACCGTCTCTGGTCCAAACGCATTTGTGAAGGTTGACGCAGTTATCAATCCCGGCGCGGCAGTCTTTCATGACCGCTTGGAAAGTTTCATAATTACTAGTTTTTGGGAAATCGCGTATCTCTGAGAGTCTTTGCAGATTAGAAGGAGGCTGGCGGCATATGGACTAAATGACGCTCACCGAGGTACCTCACCCAGTCGGCGACGTGGGGATAGTTTGCCAGAATACGAAAGAGCTGCGTTACTCTATTTTTCGCGTTTTTGTGCCACGCGTAGATAGATACCTGCTTGAATAGAAGTGGCCCCGCAAATTTATCAAATTTACTGTTCACCAGCCGAGCAGCTGCAAGGTGGTTAGACCTCACTACAAATTGCAGGATGTTCGGGAGAAGATCGAGTGGAAGGTCGAGAAACTGTGCCATATCCAGAGCCCTTTCGTTATCGGATGTGATGTGGTAGAGTGGACATTCGCTGAGCCTGGGCGGATCGACATCTGCGGGATAGACAATGATCGGCCCATATACAACATACGAGACTGAGCCAGCAGCATATGCGAGTCGCGTCCCGCTCTCCACTGCACTGCAACAATGACCAAGCATAGCAAGAATAACACGGCGTCAAGTATTTTCTCTTATGCTGAGCGACAGAAATCAGAATATGGAACGAAGAAGGTGCGTGTCCCGCGTTGCTTGATGTTTTTGCTCATAGTCTGACTTCATGCCAGAAACGACTAGGAAATGAATCTATGCGCCGCTTTGATGCTTGTTCGCTGTGTTTAAACCGAGCGCGGGAGCCTTTGGCATGTAATGAAGGCCACTTATTCTGCAAAGAATGCGTGTACACTGATCTTCGTACGTATCTTTCCTCCTCTTGTGCATATCATGCCTAAGCAAGAGCAGTGGGACAGAAGAAGGACATCAAGCGACAAAAGGAGAGATTAGAAGCCCTTAAGAAAGACGCAGAAATGGAGATTGCAAAGGCCAAAGAGGAGGCAAGGGCACGGGTGCTCCTGGACTTTGAGAAAGGGCAACTGTTCGCGCACACACCAGCAGCTACTTCCACTTCGGGTACCGATAAGCAAGAAAGTGAGTTGCTTGCTGGTTGCTTGCTGCACATCTTGAGCATATCACAGGTCGCGGATTGAAGCGGAAGTTTGATTTCGATGCATCGACCGTGGAGACCCTTGCAAGAGAAGCCGAGGAAGCAGCCCTTCGTCAGATTGAACGTGAACAGGCAGAGGCGCTTCGGGCCAAACTGCCAGACTTCTGGCTGCCTTCTCTTACTCCGACTTACACATCCACTGGCCCGCCGACGTCCTTGAAAGATGTCAAGTTGCAGACGACATGTCGCGGTGCACAACCTCACCCATTAGCGTAAGCGCCTTTTCGCTGCTCTAATATTCTCTACTGACCACATTGCAGTCTCAAGAGCCTAATACCCATCGAATTCACTCTTTATACCAGTACACCATCGCAGTCCACATCATCTACTCCTGTCGAAGGAGCCCCTTTAGACAAGAAGAACGAACAACAAGACCCCATGTGCCCGTCCTGCAAGAAGCAGCTGAACAACAATGTCATCATATTTGGTAAGTATGCAGCTGAATACTAAGTTACTTGTGTTGATGTGCTTCTTGTCACATAGTTGCGAAGCCCTGTGGTCATGTAACGTGCAAGACCTGCACGGACGCTCTCGTCAAGCCCTCTATGCAGTGCATCGTGTGCGATAAGAAGCTCGGGGAAAGGGACGTTCTCGAGCTCAAACGTGAAGGTTCGTCTTTTTCGTGCCCGAGTCTCTCACTTCGTTGACATTCATTATCATAGGCACTGGATTTGCTGGGGGTGGCTTGGCGGAAACATCGAAGAAAAATATGGCTTTCCAATGTTAGATCCATTATGGCTGGTCTGTGATTTGTATCTTTGCATTGTCTGTGCAACCGCTTTGTAATTTCATAGGGCTTACACATGCTTCCGCATGCCGCTTTGGCCACACGACAGTAGCGTCTGGTGGCAGTACTCGTACAGCAGAAGAGCAACCACCAAAGCGTAAAATCAAAGCGCTTGATCCTACAAAAGCACTGTCTTTCGACACCCTTATGACATCTCAAATGTCTAGTCTTGCCTCAGATACCTCTACCTTATCCTCCCCCGTTTCAGACGAACGCGACATGGACCTCCAATCTACAGCATCTGTTCAAGCGCCTTCCGAAAAATCCTTTGTTACCAATCCTTTTGTCATTGATTCCTGTGAGCGGGCTCGTGCAATTCGCTACAGGCCCGAGGATCTCAGTCTGACGCCGGAGACTCAAGCGCTGCGACTCCACTTCCATATCTTTAGCACTCTGCCTGAGGCAACTCCGGCCACATGCCAGCTCTGGACCTGCGCCCCTAACGTCGACTATCGGCTCTCTCTGGTCACCTTGTGGCTGGCTCGGCAAGCTGATCGACGAGCGTACCTCGAGCAATTTGATGGGGCGTCCAATATAGAGCGCCAGCTTGTTGTGGAGTCTAAGAGCAATTTAGATTCATTCCCCTATTCATTTTGGTGTGATAGCACATGGTCCAACTCCTCCTCTTCTGCCCAACAGTCTTCGGAGATGATCGAAAATCTGGTCGGCGATGCGACCCCAGATAAGCCTGTTCCTAGGAATAACACCCCTCCGGAATCACCTACCCATAGTGCACCATCGGAAGCGTCCTGTCCCGGCTCTTCCCATCATTCGCCGTATCCTGCGGCTTTCATCTTCCAGCAAGCCTACCTATACCGTTGCAGGGGTGCCGACTTTTTCGCTCCGCTTCTGACCTGGCTGCTCCATACGGACACAAAGCTCGCGCCGGCTCCTCGACTGATGTCAGAGATCTTGGGGCAGCTGAATGCGAAGGAAGTGAAGGAATTCACGTCGCAGCTGCCCATTGCAATGCGTATACTCTTTGCAGATGCCTGGGGGCCTAACTCTTGCGCGTCGAAGGAGCAGGACCGCGATGTTTGCTACCTGCTCACCTCTCTCTACAATGCAAACTTTCTCGGCCCAGAGGATATTCTCTTTGCTCTGCAGCAGCTCATTAGTCTGCCCTATCCTCGGGCGAGGCGGAACGTGCCTGTCAAACAAGGATCGCCCACCGTGCCCAGCGCTCAGACCTTGCGGCAGCGCAGCTTCTTGGGTATTCACGCCATCATCACGCGTGCCGACAAGCGCTTGTGTCTTCCAGGGCCGTATGTGCAGACCATGCAAAGGCTCAACCAATGCCTGTCGACGAAAATCCCTAGAACCGCTAACTTTCTGTGGTTCGAAACGAGGACTGAACAGGTCCAGGTGAGCAAGCTTGTTTTGGGGCTTGAGCCGGTACTGACATCGATAAAGGCAGTTCTCGACATTGTTGAAGGGTGGTTCCGGGAGACTGGGGTCTCACAGCATTTGCCGCAGAAAAGCCGCCAAAGACATCAGCGCTCGGCCACGGTGTTCAGGTCGTAGGGCACCTCTTAGGAACTCGTGATCTCACTTACCAATAATGACAAAGGATTTGCCATCTGCTCTGTTCATCATCATAATCTTTCAAAGCCTCGTCAATGTAAACGCGTTTTATTCCTCAGCAAATAGCGTAATCGCAGTGGCTGATTTAGCGCCAAGAGGGTATAAATACGAACGGTGATGATGGATATACGATATCAACGAACTCAACCCTCAAAGCTCAAAGCAATGTCTGTGCCCACCACCACTACCTCAACCATTGCCGTCGATGGCGTCGAAATGTTTTACCGCTCCGCTGGCGACCGCACTGCACCCGTCGTGCTTCTGCTTCACGGCTTTCCAACATCCTCGCACCAATATCGCCACCTCATCCTCAAACTCGCGACCAAATATCGAGTGATTGTAAGCTCCGCCTTCCTCGTATACCCGCTCGGTACTTACTGGATCCTCCCAGGCGCCGGACCTTCCAGGGTTTGGGTTCACCGTGGTCCCGACATCCCGCAAGTACGAATACACGTTCGATAGCCTCGCCAAGACGCTCGAGGCGTTCACGGACGCATTAGAGTTGCACAAATTTGCGATTTATATCTTCGACTATGGAGCACCAACCGGCTTGAGGCTGGCAATAGCGCGCCCGGACGCGATCACCGCCATCATATCGCAGAACGGAAACGCGTTTGAGGAGGGCTTAGGTGCGTTCTGGGAACCGCTCAAGGCGGCCTGGGCGGATCCATCGCCTGCTATGCGAGAGTCTCTGTCACACCTTACTAGCTTCGAGGTAACCAAATCGCAGGTGAGTCTCTCATCCTCATCCTAGCAAGCAGCCAAAGTAACTCACCGAGTTTAGTATTTCACAGGCGAAGGTCACCCCGAGCTGGTCCCGCCGGAGGCGTATACACTTGACCAAGCCTTGCTCGACCGACCTGGCAACCACAGCATCCAGATCGACCTCTTTATGGACTATCACAAGAATATAGCTCTCTACCCCGCATTCCACGCATATTTGCGGGCGCACCAGCCGCCGGTGCTCGCCGTGTGGGGCAAGAACGACCCGATCTTTGTGCCTGCGGGTGCGGAGGCGTTCAAGAGTGTCGTCGAGAATGCCCGCGTGCACTTGGTGGACGGCGGGCACTTCGCGCTCGAGCTCCATCTAGATGAGATTGCAGATATTATGCTGGCCTTCTTGAGGGATAACGGTATTTGAACATGGCGATTGAACGGTTCGTTGGGGAAACCAGAGGCAGTCGTCAAAATTGAAGACAAATTGATTGGGCAGGTTTCTGGAACCGGGGATAGGCTGCAGGATTATCGCATTGTCGAAGACGAATGGAGTGCTGAGATAGAATGTTTACGCGCTTGTAACTATGCCGTGGCATAATGTAGCAGGACGAGATCGGTTTATGTTAGCTGTGCCATCTTTCCGCACCCCGAAGCTATGAGATCATGAATCTGCCTGGATCGGACTTCGCAAATATATCAGTTTTTTATGAGGTACAGGGTCAGAGAACTCTTAACAGTGTGTGCACGTGTATGCTGGTAGTGGGATTGTTGCTGTGAGTGTGACGATATCAGGAGGACTGTGTTCTGATTCACTTCACAGAAGCATGTACTTGATTAGATGATCGGCGCTGAAAGATGATTGGAGCTCTTAGGAGTGGTGCACAATGGTTCATTGACGAGATCCGGCCAGCAAACAGAAAAGTCAGCAGAAACGCTTCCCGGCGTGGAGATGAGATGCCAAAGCCGTGATGCTGACTGCAATCGAAGGCACTTATTCGTCACAAGTGAGCATTGTAACGGTCGTGTGATCAGCATCAAATTTCAACAAATGTAGCTGCGCAGCATGATGACAATCCGGAGTTGGGTAGGACCCCCGATAATGCTAAATGAGGTGGTAGGTGGCTAAAATTAGAAATCCCCGGATTAATTTTGCCTTCCAAGCTCAAAAATACCCTGGATTGAGCACCATAGTTGGTCAACTGATGCAAAAATTCCCCGGATTCCGCCTCATAGTTAGCCGAATAAAGGCGCCGAAAATCACGTTTTCCGCCCAGACAACCAGGTCTGACTTGGAGCTCGCCCCAATTTTCCCCCGGATTCTGCCATAGACTTTTCTTTCTGGCCAAAATCTCTCCGGATTCTGATCAGACATACCTGGAAAAAAGGGCTCCAAATTCCCCGGATTAGAGCATATTTGCTGAGCCTACTGCCCCCGATTTAACTATTTTTCGGGGCTTGTATCCCATTCAATACCACTGTAGCGAAAAATACCGAACGAAATTTGGAGTGTGCAGCAAATATGCTCTATTGCCTCAGACTTGACCTCAAATCTCAAAAAATTTCCCCGGACTCCACCTACCAGCTCATAGGGGGTTATCGGGGGTCCTAGTTGGGTCCCTTAGCGGCGCAAGTGAGATTGCTGCATCAAGCTACATTGGCCCTGATTGCGCTATACAGCGCAATCACTAAAGTGACCGGCTCACAAACGCTCTGGCCTCGTTCCACTTTCTTTGTTAACGACGACGACGACAATGGACGCATGCCACGAAGAGTGCACAGCGAGCACAAGCATCTCCACAATACGCAATTTACATTCCCTTATGGCCCAGTCGCACGCCCAGAGTGTTCCGATAGACTCGATGCCGAGCTCACCACACCTGCCATCCTCCTCATGTCCCACGTCTCCCTCAGGCAGTATCTCATCGCTGCCTTCGGTCGGCTCCTCTTACTTCTTTAGCTCTGCAGCAGCTAGCCCCCCGCATCCGCCACATGAACCCCACCTGCACGAGCATTCCAGGGCCAGTCATCATCCGCAAGTACGCGACTCGGAGCAAGGAGGAGTGCATGGGTTAATCATACCGGAGTTGACCCTCCCTACCGCTTTGAGAAAACCGACTGCATACGGCCAGACCCTGGGCGATCTGCGCCTCATTGTCATTGGTGATGGGGCGACTGAAGTTGCAAGGTCTCTGCTGGATGATAATGAAGATGTGGTTGAGCTGGGAACATGGGAGGCCTGGGATGGACAAGGGCCGGGAGGCGAGGTGTTGCGCGCAAGCAGCGATTGGATTGAGCACCGTGATGCTCATGGACTCGAGAAGTTCGAGGCAGCTCGGAACGTTGAGATTGTCGCGTTTGAATCTGTGTCTGTGAGTTACTCTACCATCCATTCCGAAGTCTGCTGGTTATAAATACTCTGGACAGCTGGAAACCTTGGAATCAACTATCCTGTCCCCCTTCCACCCACTCCTATTGGCACTCAACCCGGCAGAGGCTGCGAGTGGGGTGATGTCCAACCTGCTTGCGTCACCCTACGCACCTCTATACACCGTTCTGATCCATGTCCCATCTGCTCGTAAGCTTCTCTCCTTATCTATACGTAATATATGCTGATCATAGAACAACATTGCGCAGCAGCCCTGACCACGGCAGAATCTCAACTCCTGAGCACACTTGCACCTCTGGTCCCCATCATCACTCTCCCCTTATCGCCCGCTTCACCGCCCTCTGACAGCGTCGACTCTCAGCGTCCCGAGCTCTCTGCCTTCGCACCACGCAGCCTCCTCGCGCTCCGTGCAAGCCTCTTCCGCAACCCTGAGACGCTCGCGCTACTGCGTGGCGAAGCCGCGGACCGGTTCCTCCGGTGGCGCGAAGCCCAGCGCCTCCTCCCACCGCTGTCCCCCTCCCTCTCACCCAAGAAAGCGAAGGGCAAAGAAACCATAGCGCGCGCATGGAGCAAGAAGCAATGGGAGTGCGAATGGGAGCACCTCCTCTCCGCGGACGTTGCTCGCGCACGGGCAAGAACAGTCACGCAGGATAGCCTCACACGCGCCCAGCAGCGACGCAAGTCGGCGGAGGCGCCGCCGCCGCCGTGCTACGACCCGCTGCACCTCCCGAGCTTCCTCTCGCTGACGTTGGCACTCCTGCGGCCCGCAAAGGCGTGGGCGGGCGTGATCCTCCTAGGTATGGGTGGCTTCTGTGTGGGGATGGGCTTGGGCGTGTGGGTTGGGTCGCGCGGTGGCAGTGCGTGGGGAGTGGCATTCTAGCGGGTGTAGTGGATACTCAGAACATTTCTTAAGGGTATGGTGACAGCGACGCGAAAGCGGTTGTGCGACCCTGCCCCCTACTGCAAGTCGCCAGACCAACTGGAGACGTCACGCCAACCCTTACATTTAAACATCCACTTGCATACAGTCAAGGTGTGGCTACTCTGGCACGACGCAACCGGGAAACAGGATTTTATGCTTTATGAACGACATGAACTGAACGATATGAACGCTTTTGGCGAATTTATACATACATTGCAACTTGCATTGTTATCACTCTTACTCCTGACTCTCGTATTGCACCACAATTTACCTATACCGTTCATGTGCCGATGCCTTTCAATCGATATCTTTAATGGAAGCCACTAGATTTGGCGCGCAATGTCCGTTCAAAGTGTGCAGCTTGGTGACTTGAATATCAACTTTATCTACTCGTAAACGCTAAAGCAGCCATGGCTATCTAGAGTGCCAATAATCATAATGTTGCATTGATGCTATTTACCAATTGCCTCCGCCTATACCCTATGACTCTGTAAAGTAACCCAGCAGTCTCAAACCAGCAGGATACTTTAGTGCGCAATATTGTGGTCACTTGTAATGAAGTAGTCTAACTCGCACGCCTTGTACTCCCTCCACATCCTCCTGGTGACTATTCAGAAGTACGGTCATTGTTTGCGAGTCGGTCATTCCTCGTGGCAAGATAACAAGAGTGGGAAATCCAATCGGTGGCATGTCTTGGAGATTGGGTGTTTGTGATACCTTCTTCGTCCGCCAAGCCGACTGCCATACGTGACCCAATTGCGGTAAACGGTTTTCGAGATTGCGAATTGCTGTGGGGTCATCGAAAGACAAGGTAGTTGCTTTCGTTAGGCTCTCATTTTGGGCTTGATAATCGAGCACAAGCAACAGTCGCCGGACCGTATGACGGTCGAATGGCCACCAGCCCAGGAAGGTATCTCGACCTAAAGCCTCCATCTGTGACCGCTCTTGCCCTACAAAATCCACGACGATATTATGCAGGATGAATCTAAGGTCTGGCCCAGAAAGACGCACCGAGCCTAAACTGACTGTAAGTCTTTGAATATCATAAGAGAGATGTTTGACCTGTCGAGTGGCCAGACCCGGATGTCCGCATATCGAGACATAGTGGTTTGTGCCCACCTCTCCAATGTAGCTTTTGGCATTTCCTGCTACAGTAACATACAAAAGAGCATCCACTGCATCTTCGAAAGCCGGTCCCGCCATAAACAGCTCGGTGGCACTGGCAGACATGTTATTTCGACAAATATTGTGAATTGGTTGAGTTAGGATATACGTACCTGCGGTTCGCCGCAACTGAGAAGAAATGACGGCTCTTGCCTGTATTCATCGCAAATGGTTTCATACCTTTTGAAGTATGACTGGATCTCGGTAAGATATTTCCCCAATGGTCCGGGTATTTTTGGATATTTCTTGTTCAAGGTTGAAAAATTTCGTTGAATGACCGTAAGCACAGAGCGATAGTCGGCAAATTTAGATATGATTGCCAAGATTTTGAAAGATTTCTCGTTGATACCATCGTCAACGTCCTTTAGAGGTTCGCGCGCACAATCCAATGCAACATCCGCCAACATTGTGAGAAATGTTGATCCTGCGAGTTGCTTTACGACACTATAAGCTCGAGATTGGTGGCAGACAACAACAATAAGGTCTAAAGGTATACAGAAGAGAGCTCTGAATTGTGACGGCGTTGGTACTTTAGATTTCGCCGCGGCGATGAGTGATAAAAGATCCATTAGAGTGCAAGTTGTCACGGTTGGATGGGATAAAATCTCTGATTTCAGAGTTTTCGACCCGGATGGATGAGTGATGTGCATTCTGAGTGCAAGGAAATCCTTCGATAAGTTAATTGCGTCTGGTCTCTCTTGCTGGAGGTTTCGTTTGATTCGAGTAAACAAAAGCCTAAGAGATGCGTATGGATCATGCTTGTTGTTATCCATGATATGCCCAAGAACTTCGAGATCGAAAGCGATCTCATCGAACGGCACTGTGCAATTTGGCAGCAGTAATTGTGCCGCCTTGAAGCCAAGCATCACTGCGGATGTCGCTTCCTCGAGCCACAGTGTAGCCATCATTTCAGATACGCCCTCTGTCCGCTTGACGAGAGCCGCTAAATGATACGGTGGACCATGAGTTGTGAAGCCGTGCAAGGCGTGACAGAGCATGGTATGTTGTTGGATAATTATATTCTCTTCCATGAGTGATTCCATGCTTTGACGGGCACCCCGAAAGCGAGCCCTCAGGCTGTTCACATGCAGATTTTGCATCCATTTCCAGATTGAGGGCCATAGATTTACCAATCTATCGAGGATAAAATTTGCAGCGTCTTGATCCAACTCCGTTAGAGACATCGACATGCCACATATCAGCGAGGCAACGGGCATGAGAGTTGAAATGGGCATGATAGAGTCACAGAAATCTTCCAACGGTGTATGGGGGTATACGGTCTTTTCCCATTCAAGGACAGTATAGCTCAGGATCCCCATTGTATCGTTTTTATTGGCGAGTAGTGGGAATTCGTGCACCAAGTCTGCCAATTCTTGACGGGGAATACCCTGTTAATGGCAAACTGTGTATTAGGGCCGTGGCCACCGAAGAACATTTTTGTGATGAGCGCACAGCAAGTGGATCGAAATCGACTCTGCTTCGCAATACTGAAGAATTCATAGATGCTGGGCGACGGGGAGGATAGTCTTAAGGTCAGTTCTGGTAATTGTCAGATAGTACAGTGGTTTTACCAGTTGATACTGTAACACACAAAACGAGCTTTATCGAAGAGCTTACTGTAGAGGCGGAAGTTGGGCGGAAGTCTGTCCGTGATCTTTTGAAGAAAGAATGCCAGCAATCAAAGAGTCTCACGGTAACTGCGTTATTGCTTCCGCGAAACCGCCCAGCTAATACTACTGTAAGCATCTCCGCGGACGCTGCGCGCACGTAGGCAAGTGGGTATCCACGACCCGCTTTATCTACTTAGCTTTCTCTCTCTGCCACCGATGTAATGCGGGTAGGAGTGGCCCCTCCTGTAGATGTGGCTTTTGTGCGGGGATGGGCTTAGGCGTAAGCTGGGTCGCGCGGTGGGCGCGGAAGTGTGCTCACTGTTCTAGCGACAAATCACTTGCGTGCCTTTCAGGGAATATATGTATCAACTGCATACACCGCCTGTCCATAGCTCGGCTGTTCTAAATAAAGAGGAAGCTTTGGTGGGCGACCACTGGATTTCATGCTGTCGAAGGCTCGAGTTCGTGCAATGGTGAAATCACTTGTAATGGAGCAACCTGACACATATATGTTTCACCGCCGAGCCATCCTCATCTTCTAGCGCAGTCAGAATAACAGTCATTGTTTGTGAGTCTGTATTTCCTCGTGGCAAGATAGCAAGAGTTGGAAACCCAGGCGGTGGCAAGCGCCGTAGATAAGTCATATGCTTCTTGGTGCGCCAAGCTGACTGCCATACGTGATCCAGCTGTGGAAAACGCTTTTCGAGACTACGAGCGGTTGTAGGGTCATTGAAAGAGAGGGTAGATGCCCCGAAGCGGCGGTCGGCGGGTTTACCGTCATAATCGAGAACCAGCAGCATTTGACGAACTGAACCGAGCCTAGATGATCCCAGATAGGTATCTGTAGCCACAGACTCTTTCCGAGAATCCTCTAGCATCATGAAATCCCTAACCATTGTATATATAAGGAGTCTGAGGTCCGGTCCAGAAAGCCGTATCGAGCCTAAACTGGCCATAAGTCTCTTGAATGTCATCAAAAAGGGATGTTTGACCTGTTGAGTTGCCGGAAGCGCGCATATGAAGACACAGTGATTTGTGTCCCCCTCGCCAATGTAAACTTTGACATTTCTTGCTACAGTAGCAGACAAAAGAGCATCCAGAGCATCTTCGAAAGTTGTTGCCATGATCATCAGTTTGATGGCACTGTTATGCAAGATTAGATTGTTTTGGCAGAGATGTGTCATCATATGGTTTGAACGCGTACCTGCGGTGAACCGCAATTCAGCAGGAAGAAAAAGTTCTGGTGGTATTCATCGCGAATGGCTTCATATTTTTTGACACATGATTGAAGTAAACGTAGATGTTTACCCAATGGACCTGGTATTTTGGGGTATTTCTCGTGCATCGCTACGAAGGATCGATGAACGGCGGAGAGAAGAGAGCGGTAGATTAAGAACCGAGGCATCATTTCCGTAAGGATTGCGGAAACCTTTTTGGTAAAATCAATAAAGGCATTGTGATCCAGAGGATGTCGCACACAATCCAGTGCGACTCCTGCCAGCAAAGTCAAGATACTTGTTCCCGCTAATTGTTTGACAACTGTGTAAATCTGACTGTGTTGGCTGAAAGCATAGATCAAATCCAAAGGGCAACTGAGCATAGTTTTGAACTCCGCAGATGGCAATCTAGATTTCGCATCGATAATGAGAGAGAAAAAGTCCACCATTATATGCATAAACATGGGATGGGAGAGAATTTCCGTTCTCAGAGCTTTTGATCCTGATGGATGCGTTATCTGCATCCTGAGGGTAAGAAGATCTAGATTTAGATGGACAATATCTGGCTTTGGTTGCCTGAGGTTTTGTCCGATGCGAGAAAAGGAAAGGTTTAATAATGCACGGGAATCACCTCCGTTATTATCCATGAGCTGGCCAAGGAGGGCACGGTTGAAAGTGATTTTATCAAACGGCACGGTGAGATCGGGAAACAATAATCCGGCTGCGGTGAAGCCAAGCGTCACCGCGAACTCTGTTGCCTCCGCCGCCCACAATGTCGACATCATATTGGACACGCCCTTTGTCTGCTTGACCAAAGTTGCGAATGGAAGCCGTGCACCAAAGGTGGTGAAGTATTGTAGAGCCTGAACGAGGATGCGGTGATGTGTCCCGGTGAAAGCCTCTTTTGTCTGTGCTTCGGCAAGGTGATAAATGTTATTAAAGCGAGCCTTCATGAGATGCAAATGAAGTATTTGCATCCAGGTCCAGATGGTAGACCATAAAGGTAACAGCTTAGCACTGAGTGACTCAGAAGCGATGGAGCCTGAGAAGCCATTATCGACCTTTATGAGAGCTAGTGAGGTGGCATGGAGTAGGAAGGCGACAGGCTTGCGGATGGCCCTAGGTACAACGTAGTCGCCGGGAACCTCAGGTGGCGTGTGCGGGCAGACAAGCTTCTCCCAGCCGTCTATTGAGCTGTTGAAGATGATTTGTGCATTGCCTTGGCCGGCGCTGATCAGCAGTTCCAATTTATACACCAATTCGGCCAATTTTTGGTGGGGAAAACCCTGTATTCGGTCAATGAAGAGTTAAAACCACACACAGAATGGAACCTCTTGATAGTGCACGCACAATAAAAGGATCAGGAACCCTGCCCCGCACCTTTGCAGAATTCATAGGTGCCCGATGAGATGAGTGACGGGCTCTGGGCATGACAATCGAGGTCAATTCCCTTGTTTTACCATCTATTATTATGAGATTACCAAAAGATACTCAGAATAAAAGGATCAAGTGATACGGAAGACTTGGTGTCGAGGCGGTAGTGGTTGTCGAAGAAGAATCATTGACCTCAGCCTTCAAGCACTGACGTAAAAGAGTCGCACGCTTGTAGCTACCGCCACTTTGGGTCGACGTCTTCAGCTTGCTTTTACACTGTCTTCGATTTGCCCAGGCTAGACTCAGTAACGTATCTTGCGGAGACCATCAATTCCAGCGGTACATCTCCAATCTCTGGTTACATGAGCCTTTTCAGCGATTTCGCTAGCGATTAATATTGAATTGCATCATCTTGGTTGGAGAATTCCAACACCATCGTGATACTTAGACTTGTGTTAGGGCCCCAAATTTCGAAGCGTCAAAGCCGTATGTGTTGCTACAGCAGATAACGAATCGTAAGATCGTAGTCGATGATTGTATATCTATTGGACGTTTATACGTTTATAGAACAACTCTTTTGAAAGACAATAAATCCAGATTGAGCTGTGTTCTGCTGTGCCGCAGAGGCTGAAACGTGGTGCGAGTGCACAGCCGTATTGTCCAAAAGACCCTCTGTCTCCTCACGCAGAGGGCCAGCCTGCAGGCAGCGGCCAACTCAAACCGCCGATTTGAAAAACGATGCAAATGTTGAGGATGCGGCGCCGCTGCGCCCTGTGGCGAGCCACGCAATCAGCCTACCCAGATCCTCGACAGGCACAGGTCCTCGGTCTTCATATGTGCAATCCGCCTCGTGGGTGATGCTTTGTCGCGGGAGGTGCATTACTGTATGCATGGCCAATGTCCGGAGTAGCCGCGGATATCTGCAAATGTGACAATTGAGTCACCACGTCAGGTCGCGTTCTGTCGTGGGGATATCGGTCCGAGCTGGAAAGTTGGGAACGACAAAGAATACTGACGTGGACCAGTGAGAGTGCTTGGCCTGTCCGAATGACTGATTAGTATACCAGAGTATACCCGCATAGTATGATTTGCGCTGGCCAACAGAGTCGGTGCTGGTCCGAGAGATGGACTTTTGATGGATCACATGATGGCCGAAGAGCTTGCAGACACCGAGGATAGTTGCAATTGCTATATCTGGACGATAATTAGCAGTCCATTGCGTGCAATTAACGGCTACCGGCCTGCAGTGGGACTGAATACAACCATAGCCGCTGAATAGAAAGCGGCCAGGTCAGGTGGTACAGTGCCAATGCGAAGGTCAACCGTATTCAGAGGCCGTTCAGAACCTTTAAGTGTTAGAACCCGACGTCGCCCCGACATTGTAGCATAACTACCAGTGTCAAAAGCCAGTTTTGCCAGTTTTTACCCCACAGCGATCAAGGCCGTGTCCATCTTATCTAGTCATCGACGTCAGGATCGCGAATAGATCTGATTGTGCTGTGTGGAACTCAGAGCGTAATAAGGTGTAATACGTATGACGTCGGCCCAGCTTTAACAGCGATATCGTTGATGGCTGGCGGCGCATATTCGGTCAACCCTCGCCATGCTGAGGAAAATGTGGTTCAATAGGAAGAGGACAAGCAGCGCAAGGAAAACTTCTGGTTGCACTTGAAACCAGCTCACCGTGAGCAGACTTCTAGTGGGCAATAGAGTCGCACGGGGCTGCGAATTGACCATTTGGTAGCAAGCAACGGTCAAAGCCCGCGTGCACATGTGGTGCCAGTCAAAAGGGAACAATTGACAGCGGATGGTATGGCGCCACGTTGCGGGCAACTATATCCGGCTATGAAACCTCCCGCCCGCAAGGTTTTCCTTCAGACTTCGTTCTCCTCCCCGTCCCCCTCCCTCACGGTCTCCCCTCCGGTCTAGCGCTTAGCGCCTATTACGATGCCCTCCTTGGAAGCAATGGAATCGACAATGTCAGGCCTCGCAGCACGTGCGAAGTTCCCGAGTGTTTCTTACTCCACTCTGGCAATCTCCCTCGTCGTATCTGTCGTGCTCCTCTTCTGCGTGCGTGCGGCGTTCACCCGCCTCTCTACCGCATATTATGTTGCGGCAGCGACCCAGGATAACGACGAGAAGGACGCTCGCGAGGCCCACGAAGCTGCCCCGGCACGCCGCCGGTGGAGCTGGCGCTTGGATGGACTGCACCTGTCGCTCCCGGTGTCGCTCACCATCAGCGAGAAGGACTGCCCGGAAACGGGCGGTGGGATGGGCGTGGCTGCCGCGTTGCAGATGCAGCAGGCTCAGCGGCCACCCAGCAGTATGATCTGGCACGCCCGTCAGGCGCCGCGGAGCCCAAGCTTCGAGACCCCATGTACGCTTAATTAGTGTGGGCCCCAGATGCGTGTTGCTTACCCTCGATTTGTGCAGTACCCGCGCTGTACGACACTCCTGTCCCGATATCAGCTGCGAAGTTGATCATGGCGAGACATGTACGCTTCCATATTCCTCAGCATCAAACCTTATCTCACCATTTCTTTCATCCAGACGTTCCGCCGCCCGAGTCCACCAAAACCAAAACCGACTCGCAGCCGCTCGGTCCCCCCACCAGCGCGCCCGCTCCCCCTGCCCACACCCACGATGAGAGTATAGACCGTCGTCGCTCGGGCATCTATTATTATTATCGGCGCTCTGCGCCACAGGACACTAGCCTACTACGACTCAGTCACGCACTAATAACGAACCTAACCACTGCCGGATGTCGGGGGCGCGCCTGCTCCCCGGTTCCGAAGACAGGCTGACACGATGCCTGCGATGCGCACCGCGCGCTGAAGTGGAATGGAATGGAGGGAACACGAATGAGATGGCACGACGGAGATGGTTAGAACGGCCGCACACGCGAAGATGGATTCCCTTTTGTTCTTGGTTCTTCCTATGTACAAAGGACTTGCATGCTTGCACTTGTGGATTTTTCCTTGCCGTCTTCTACTTTTTATTGTTTTTATCCGCTTGGACGTTGGCTTGTCTTTACTGCAATATTACTTCTATCCTCTGCTTCTCGCCCAAAAATATTTTCTGCCCGATTTTGCTCACGACATGATACTTGTGCTTGTGGAAATTAGACGAGTTCAACATGATCTCTCCCACGTGAACGCTTAAATACTGTAGTTACAAAGTGGATATCTCAGACATTCCCCCATCCGCCATCTCGACCTGACCACATTGGAACCACTCAACATTGGCTTAACGCGTTTGATGAAGGACCAACATCGTATGCCCAAGCTTCGGCACCAGATTGATTTTGAACATAGATTGGATTCGACGGCTCATGTTCCCTACATGCAGATCAGAGTTCATTCTCATCGAGTGTAGCTGGCCTTTTGGCGTCATCGTATAGACCGTCATCCTCGAAGTCCTCATCAACATCGACCTCTGCCCCTGGTAGCGATCGCGCAGGATCGCGCCCGTGATACTCGGATGGCCCAGAGGGAATGCTAGGATCCTGCGCCGCGTTATTATTGCTTTGTGTGACCAGAGCGGAGTCCTTGGAAATAGACGCATCGCGCGCAGGGTCAAAACCCTTGACACGTACGGGGGCGCGTACATATGGTCCGCTCGCGCTTTCAGTGGCCAGCTCTCTCGTCATATCGGTCGGCTCTTGGACCTGCTTGGATCCCGGATAATATGCAGCTTTACTCTCTTCCAAAGCCCGTTGGTAATCATAGATTGGGTCATGGAGGACGGTTCCATTCCGCTTCCCGAGCTCAACAGCATGTACTAGCCGTTGATCAGCCGAGCCATAGATGCCAAGCCCTTCGCAAGACGGCCCCCCTTCCGAGCCATAGAGAATTCGCATCGACACATCGATCACGTCGCCGCCCTCGAGTCCCTCCATCCTGATCGTGCGGGGACCCTCTAGTTTCTTGCGTCGGTGCTGAAGTTCCATGTCGATTATACGACTGCACTGTATGGTGTGCCTTATCTGTGCTTGGAGATCGTCAAGGGTCTCGCCGATGTCAATGGTAATCTGTGATGGCAAGGCATCCCCGATGCGTGCATTGGGTGTGTAATCATGCCATTGCAAGATAAGGGTGATGATTTGTCGGTTTTCTGCAAGGACGCAGAATATCAGTCACCGAATTGACATCGGTTGATCCAAGTAACGCACTGAGAATGAATGTTGTCCCAGAGTAAACGTTCATGTCCCATAAAGTGCGTGACTCCCGAATGGTGTGCACCCCGTCTAGGGAAAATGCAAAGTCTTCATTGCCCACGTCTGCATCAATTTCACCCAGCAGTTTTCTGATTTCCGAGATACGTGTAGTGGGCTTGAGCGCAAACTCGTAATCTTCGTCAGCCTGTGTGGCCACTGAGAACTGGATCGCCGCGACTAGATATGGCCCTTTAAGCTATGTCTGACCAAGCGAGAGCGCTGGGTCTACATACCGGCATGAATGGTACACCCCTCTTTGAGGCCAAGGTCACCCAGCGTCTGCTCTGAGTCATCGTCCTTGAGCTCGCGGCCGATGAGGATAAGAGTATGCTCAGTGCAATCGAAGGCATGCTTGTCTAAGAGGTGTTGTTTGAAAGTACCCAGCGTCTGATCCAATCTGACTGCCACCCCGATGCGTCGGAGATACGCATCACCTAAGCGATTGTCGATGGAGACTATCATTCCAATAGCAGAGGGTGCTGAGACCGCTTCCCACGACGAGTCTACCATAGGCTATTGTTAGCCTAATTTGTTAATGATTAGGAATCGGACTTCACCATCAACGAGCACCTTTTGTTCTTCAAGACGATACTCAGAAATGGGCTTATTGTCCTCCATCTCCTGAAGTGTGACCAACTCATCTCCATCTGCGTCTTCCTGGCTGTTGACGACTTTCAACTGCCGCACGGCGATCTTCTCCTCAATATTGATCTCTTCCTTCAGCTTCGCGACTGTGATCTTGGGGCTAACGGCTATAGTGATATCTGTCCCATCCTCGCGCTCGAGGTCGAGAGTGATCTTTGGCTCCTTCGAGGGAGGGACTAAACCGAGTTACAACACTCAATGTCGAATAATAGTATCAGACTATCAAACTCACTTATGTGCAACACATCATTGGCGACCAGCCCGTAGTGATCAATTCTCCTTGCATCACGCAGTTCGTGGCCTTTGAGCTCCAGTCCTGGGACCTTCACAGATTTTCCCTGTCCTGCAGCAGCGATCAGGGCCTTCAATTCGGCTACCGTGAGAGTGGGGTCCACATCCAGGGGGAACACTTTGCCAGTGAATGTTCGGGCGGTTATGTGTATTGTGGAGGTTGTCTCCATCGGACCTGCCTTCGAATCAGGTGGTGGAGGATGGAAAGCAACATGGTCAGTGGGCCGAGATATTTGTAGGCGCCACAGCTGTAAATGCCTGCAGAAATTCGTGTGTACTCGGGGGTCCAGAGCGTGGGTCCATAGGGGTCCATTGAAGATAGTTCAACTTGGAAATTCGATTGATCTTGGCAGTTCGAAGGCTAGTTAATCGGACAAGAGAAACAAGGCCAATCCTGCTGCTAGGGACTGATCAGCAGGCGCTTCGCGGGAGACGACAATGCGGGATTGCGTTGACCGTATTCGTCTGAATAGTCGCTGACAGCTTTCAGCGATATCGCGACTTCCGCCTTCCGATCCGACGAGCCTACTTTACTGCATGCACTGGCAGTAACATCAGTTGTAATGCACGCAATTAGGCATATTTTGGCATACTCCAAGGGATTGAGAAGACTGCTGTAATAAATGCTCAAGCAGAGAAGTCTTATATTACTAATCGTTTGAATATATAACTTATGTCTTGCGAGTCAAGTTAGCCTACTGGTAGTACAGACCAGTGAAGTGAATTTTGGCAAGTTGAATCGTGTATGCCAGCATATTAAATCACGTCAGCATGCAACTGAGATGCGCAAAATAGACATGAACTCGTAGTCGATACCACTGAACGCTGGCTAGTTGTTTTCCATCACGTCTTTTAGCTGCGTAACAGGAATAGCTTCCTCGTAGGCCCGTCTCCCCAGCCGTGCAAGAGTCGCTTGCTCATAAGCAAATGCCAAGCTGATCAACTTGAACTCGCTGAATGCTGACCCAGAAAATGAGATTCCGAATGGAGCGCCAGGAGCTTTCTTGATCGTTGGGCTGGGCGCTGTCGGCACGAGGTCTTGCGGCTGAAAGCCCAGGGGCACTAGCATATGGCATTGCGTCAGCCAGACCGGCGCCAAGAAACCGATAACCGCCTACCTGAAATTATAGGATATCCTGCCATCGCAGGTGGTGTGCTTGAATATCCTAAAGTATGCTTTAAGAAGCTGGCCTTCGCATATGGAACCAAAGGGAATTCGGACCGGGTGCGGGAAGGAGAATGGCATCGAGGTCATATTTCTTGAGAGTCGCATCGATACCACGCGTACGCCCGAGATCTTCTTTAGTTGCTAAAGCAGCGTAGTATTCTTCATCAACCGTGGTAGCTTCTGAGGCGATAAATCTGTGCAATCAAATTTCAAGTTATAATCTATGAGAATGGAACGCGTCACGCACTGGCTTTGGTCAGCATAATGAGGTGGTATTAGCTCCTTATCAGCGTGGCTAGTGTTAAATTCAATTAGGTCAGCCAATGTCTTCACCCCGGTCGGCACGTTCCTCAGGCCATCGAGATATTTCGTCAAGTCAACCTGGCATCTCATCCCATCAATTTTGTCAGCACGCACAAGATGAGGCACCACTTGTGAACCTTGAAGTCTACAGCAAGCACTACTGATTCACTTGTCGAGTTCTGAATCTCATCGGCATCCGGAAATTCCGCAGGGTCGACTATAACTGCCCCTCGCGCTCGCATGATCTCGATGGCTTGATTAAAGGCAGCATTGACGGCCTCGTCACGAGACTGAAACTTGCGTGGCACACCAAGGCGAGCGCCACGCAGCGCATAAAAGTTGAGAGCTTCGCGATAGTTCAGCGTGGGCGTAGGCTGAGCGAGGGTAGCGGGATCGAGAGCATCAGGCCCTACGATGGCAGAAAGGATGATGGCTATATCTTCGACTGTGCGTGCCATAGGTCCTACTGAGTCTTGGTGAGACGATATAGGAATGACTGAGGTTACAAATTATCAACTTCTATTTCTCAACTGAGATTGACTCGAACTCACCTCCAGCACGGGAGGTCAAACCAACCGTTGGCTTGATGCCCACCACATTATTGTTACTCGCGGGTAGGGTGATGGATCCAGTCGTCTCTGTTCCTAGCGCACCGGCTGCCAGGCCAATCGCAGCTGCAACAGCGCTACCCGAGCTGGAGCCGCTGGGATCAAGCAGTGGATAATAAGGCGACGTCCCTTGACCCTCCCTTCCGGACCAGCCACTCGGGACAACTCCGCGATAGCTAGCCCATTCTGAGAGGTTAGTCTTGCCAATAATGATGGCACCAGCCTCTCGCAGACGTCGAACAACGGTAGCATCGCGGGGAACCACAGAGCTGACCAATGCATGTGAGCCTGCAATGTAAAGAAAAATCCAGTGAATCACTCATTAACGATGAAAGGTGAAAGTTGAGATTACCAGCAGTCGTGTTCATGCCTAACCGAAACCGAAATTCAGCAGATGTATCTTCAGAGACGGACATGCATCTGTGGACCTTCTTCATGTTTGGTCGCTATATTGTCTTTCACAAGGATAGGTATGCCGTGCAGAATTCCCAAATTTTTCAGCGATCGCTTCCTTTCATCGTCAGCTTCGGCAGCTTGCTCTAATGCTTGAGGGTTGGTCTCGATGACGGCACACAATTTTGGGCCCTTGTAATTGACTTCTTCGATCCTAGCAAGATAAGCCTATCATACGTCAGTCATAGTATTACCTCCTGGCGAGAGTCGCGGTGGGCTACCTTGACGAGATGCACACTGGTGAAAAAGCCCAACCGTAAACCTCTCTGGAGTTCGGTGATTGATGCCTCGTAGAGATCAGGCAACTTGAAGTGCATATCTTCAAAGTAGTAGTCACGGTGCAATCGTGAGGGTAGGGGTTTAAAGCGGGTGGAGGTTCATACCTGGCGCGCTCCGGGTACTAATATCGATAAATTATTCGATGATTTCGACCAGCAGCTTTTAGAAAAGCTTGACAACGTGATGAAAGTCAGGAACAGGCAATTGCAATTACCACATCCCGGGCGCGTCAATCAAGGGCAACACGATCGCGGAGCCTCTAGTAGCAGTACGCATACTTTCTCAGTCCGCATTTTCACCAACGGTGCCCCGCCAAGGCCTGTATCAGCGAGCAAAGCCTGGCCGTGCCTGCAGGCAAGAGGCTTTTACCTACATTGTTGGAAGTCCCAAATCCGATCCAGCACGAGTGTTTCAGGATGTTTCCATGTCCGAATCTCCCATGTCGACCCGCCTGACGGTCAGTTTCACTCTCGACGTCGACGCGGCGACGACAACGGTCTCTGCACTTAAGGAGCTCATAGCGGCACTTGGGAAAGATGATACCTTCCAGAAATCGACTGTTACATTTAAGGGACACGAATTACGAGACGCCCGCACCCTAGAGCACTACGGCGTTGGGATTCACGAACACAAGACTAAGCGGGATGAATCTATAAACACAATCCAACTTTGTACGTGGAATCTGCTTCAAGAATTGCATTCTTGTTGCCAATCAACGCGGTAATGTATCACCAGGTCGACCAACATCTCAAATTGACCCAGAAATGCGCATCACTCTGCGCTTCAAGACAGATACAGAGCATCGGTTCTCTTTAACCGTCAACGAAAAGGTCACAGTGGCACAGCTGAAACGAGAAATTGCTATAGAAGAGAGGCTCACTGTCAGGGCGTTGCAGGGGTTGGTCCCCTTCGGTCACGCAGAGGAGACACTCAAAGATGATGCAGTCGTGGGTTCACTTGAGTTGCAAGACCAAGTGATTGCTGTGACCAGTACGCGTTTCCTTTTTCTCCCTGAATAAGTCTCTGACTGCGTTTGAACTTCTATGCAGCCCTAGATCGCGAAGCCATCGCAGCAGGAAAGCGCCCAGTCCGTGCTGCGGACTTCGATGTTCGTGTTTCAATTGACGAACGGGGTAACAAGGATAGAAAGGCCAACCGGACTTTCGCAATGCACGTATCCGGCAGTCAGACACTCGCTGAATTTGAAGACGCGGCGCTATGCTTGCACATGGTCCATCTTGCAGACTATGCCCTCATCCTCGACGGCGTCGAGCTGAAACATGACGAGGCAACGCTTGACGCGCTCAATGTACGTCCGGGATGCACAATATACGCTGGTGCGTCGATTAGGCTTACGCGCTATTTAATCTCGTGTTAATTTCCATCGGACAGTCGCGGATGTAAGCATTTGCGTTAGCACAGCCAACCGCGACTTCGACATGGTGGTGAGCCCCATGACACGCCTCTCGACTGTGCGCTCTACCCTGGAGCGCATTGACCCGGATTTTCCCTGGGAGGAGTTTGCGTTCTCGACGGGTTACGACCGACTTCCAGAAGATTGGACGATGTGGGACCTCGGGTTCATGGCGAATACGATGATGTGCCTAAGTGAGTCCCTTTGTCATTTTAGTTGTTCAATTCTCATTCGTCTCTCTTGTGTTGTGGTGCAGAGAGGCGCTTCGTATCTTTGGTGATATTCTTGCGCAAGGGCTCGAAGCGCACCGGGCCCGCGTACACCATCGAAGCGGACGAGCGTGAGACGGTGGAGAGCATGAAGCGGCGAATATTTGCGAAGTCTGGAGTAGCTCCCTCGGACCAGCTGCTGCTGGGTCCCAGAGACGAGTTACTGACAGACGATATGATCATTGGCGAGGAGAGGGCGAAGTTGACAGGACATGTGGAGATGATTGATTTGAATGACCTCGGGGAAGATTAGAATCGCAGAAAGTATATCGCAGTGCTTGTATGGGGTGTGCATTCCCATTCCTGAGGTGGTGGTGGGCTGCTGTCGCACGTCGAAGCCTCGGGGGAATTTGTGTGTCACTTGTTGAGAATATTATGCATATGCGCAGAAAGAATAAGCATACCATTCCTTCTGCAGTTATGTCTATCAACGAGAAAGATATACGAGCCTCGCTGCTTTGATAATGTATTCCGGTGATAAGACAACCCTCACGATTGCAGCAATCAACACGCTCTGAATGAGAATTATGGACGGTGAGGGAAAAAATGTATGTATGCTCTATAAGTTATCAGACAATACACATGTACAAAGCCCACGGGTTCATGACCCATTCTACTGATAAGATAAGGTAAGTTATACTTCCCAGCAGGCATCGATAGAATATCGAGCGAGACGAAGCCGATGACGAGGCAGAAATCCAAACCAAAAGGAAGATACTACGCAGTGACCTGTTGTTGGCCGAGGAAGACATTGAGCGCCTCGACATCCTCTTCTGTCAACGGGCGCGCAGGTGGCTGCTGTTCCATGGGCGAGTATCCGTATTGGCTTTGATAGTATTCATTGTTGCCGGCCCCTGGCATTCCGAAGGGCATGAATGGCTGGATCGGCAACATCTCGCCGCCTGTCAGCCCAGGAAACCCCCCAAAATCCTGCCTGAGAGCGTCCGCTGCATCGCTCGGAGACCCCATGAAAGTGAGGTCAGTTCCGCCCCACTGAGAGCCGGTGATGGTCGACATGGGATCATCCCACATGAAAGGCGCATTATTGCCGGTACCGCTCAAGTCCCAGTCAGACCGGAAGCTGTTGGACATATCGGTCGGGGGCGAGGAGGCTACAGAAGGATAATCCTCGTCGCCGGTGGTTGCCGATGTCGATTCGACTGGGGAGCCGCTACTACTCAGAATGGGCTTGACATCCTCTGATACCGGAGACTGAAAGGACGATGTGGAGACAAGCTTCCTAGAGTTGAGCCGAGACTCGTCGATAGATCGCATATTCAATCTCGGGATTAGCTGCTCCTTACGAAGGCTCTTGAGAATCTCCGCAATGTTGTTGGCGCAGTTCCAAGACCTGCCCGTCTCGGTCAAGTACTGGATGCAGAGATCGACCTGCGAGAGTGAGTGCTGCAGTGAAACGTGGGCAAGCCGGGAGCCAGACGTCGCTTGAACCGCAGACAAAATGAAGACGGTACCAGCAGAGAAGACCACCTGGACCCAAGTGATCGACACGTAGCGGAGCGTATATAGCTTCCTATAAGTTTCTGCCAGCTCCATGATGTTCTCTGCAGCTCGGTTGCAAAGCTGTCCATATCCATCGTGTGAGCGCCAACCCACAATGTTACATACATGCATGCCAATTACCTTCACGTGATCAATATCTTTTTCGCCACCGCTATGATTGGGGCGTGCCCGTCTGTAGAAGGGCCGGTGGAGGAGGATGAAAAGCCACCAGTACGCAGCGTGCAGCATGATGCGATGAGGAAGAGCGGTGGCGCGAGTAGAAGATGTCAGATCGACTTCTGGAGATAAGCCGTCCTTCCATCCGTTGAGTTGAACACTGATCGTCACCTTCAGCAGCGGAACGCGAACGGAAATACGGTTATCTCACTCGATCTTGCTTATCAGCTCCTGGGTGATTTCTTGGCGGGTCCCTGGGTTGGTTAACCCATTCCTAAAACCGATAATGACTCAACAACAGTCAAGAAGGAGAGACCGACTTCTACTAACACTACGTCCATGATGCGTCTAGCGATGCGGAGGAGTTCGCATGTTTCGACGAAAGTTCTGGAGAGGTAGTTAGGCTGTGGGTCAATACCGGATGCTGGGTAATGCCATGGAATCTGGTCAAAGCCTGAGTCGACGAAGGGTACGGGTATGCGTTGTAGGTCGGTTGGTGATGACACACAGAAATCCCTGCCGACGTAAAGAGACCAGCAAACATCCTGTAGTGCAAATCAAGCGGGTGGAAAAATTCAAAGAGGTATGCACATACATTGCTGAAAGTTGTCCAGTGGGCCCAGTTCCTATCGAGCATTTCATCACGAGTTATCAATCCAGACTTCACCCACGGCGAACAGTCAACGCCAAGGCCAACTGCTGGGGTCAGCACTCTTCGAAATGTCGAGAGCTTATAGACTTACGAGCTTGGCTCATGCGACCGCTCATACCTTGAACAATGGTCAGCCAATATAATCAACGAGCGTTGCAAAGTTTCTCACCGAAGTACAGATAACCTAAAGTCTGATCGCCTTGAGATGAATGGAAGCTGGCAAGGATTGAAAGCGCGTGAACAACACTAATGTTCGGCCTTTGGCATTCAGCCTCGATATATTCTTTGGCTTTGCGCGCAAAGTATTGACGCGAGTTGAGGTCGCGTATCCGTGGCTGATCAGAGAAAGCGGTGGCGAGGGACATAAGCGCGTTGTGCAGCATGGGTGAATAGTGTGGGGTCTTCGGCGGGGTCTGCGAGCGGGGCACGCGCAGAACGCGGTACATATCCCGTAGGAATAATACTGGGACGATGCGGAGGCACCAGGATGTGAAGAACTTGAACAGAAGGTCAAGAAGTCTATATATGGGAATCTGAATTTCTTACGCTCAAATCAAGAGATAAGATTGATAAACTCACCGGTCGTGTTCCTGGCGCTCCATCGGGACTTCTAATGGTAGATATCTGGACCAGTCGAAATCAGGGTTATAGGTCGAGAGATCTGCGCCTTCAACAAGAAGAATATATGTCTCTGAGTTGTTCTCCAGCATGTCTGGGAACCGCGTATGCAAGGGTTGAGCCTTGGGTGCAAGTCTGAAGATTGATGTGGGCCCATAAAGCTGGAGGTCATCTTCCTCGAGCTGGGTAGATGACATCAGTTAGCCGTCATAGATATAGCGAATGGTGACATACCACGAGATGCTTAGTAGGCGCACAAATATCCTCATCGAGCTCCGAATCGACTAATGACTCCATCTCATCATTATCATCGATAGGCGGACTGAAGGACAGAGTAGGCGATAACGCCAAATCACTTTTTAGAACGAACCCGTCGTCGGCTCCTCCATGAACTTGGGTGCAATGTGTGACCTTTTTCTCAAGGACTTTGACGTATCCTTCCAAGGCTTCAATACGACTGCGTGGTACTCAATGAAATAGAATCCATATGCATGCGATCAGCTTACTTTTTCAACGACTCAACGTAAGACTTGGTGCTTGGGCGCTTCGCGCTTTCTGATCCCCATGTGCACTGTTGGCTTGAGAGGTCAGATGGATAAGTGGTAATCGACAGTGCCAACTAACTTCATGGCCAGAGGAATTGCACGGGCTGTTCGATGTATTAGTTAGATGATCGACGAGGCATGTAGGCTTAACGTACGTGCAGACAGGTCGCGTCCCATCGCATCTAGTTTTCCTATCCAACTTCGATCAACAAACTTGTCTAAAGCCCACAAAAGTAACAACATACCTCATGCGGCAAAAGTTGCATGCCTGGTGAACATATGGCCTCCGCGCGCCCCTCGTTTTCTGCTCTGGCCCCGACTTCATCGGTATCCGACTATGATGTGCAAATGTTTCAATGACCCGTCGTTATCGACGGACTTGCGCCTAGTGTATGCCCGCGTAGTGTCGGGAGCGTTTAAGATGCGGCACTGTGGATGATATCGAGCACAATGTCGCTGTCGGAAAATATTCCCGAGGAAGATGCACAACCAAGAAGGGAGTGAAGGGCAAAAGAGAGGAGGCCAAGATAGTAGTGTCCTCAAATATAGTTTACCCCGACGTGACGCTTATGTCCGAGTCATACAATATTAATTTCACTGAATCCCACGGCAGGGTTCAATTCACTTCATCGGCCGCCAAGGTCCAATCACTGATCTTGCATGGCATCGCGCTGCATTTGTGTACCAAAATCGACTATTAAAATCCCTTGCAAAGCGGGCTTGACAGCCATCCCAGCCATCGCTTTCCAGAATATTCGAGAGGATGCGCCGTGGGTGAATTGTTTCGTTGTAAAGGGGAACTGCAACCGGCGCCGAGTGCCAGTCCTAGTACTTATATTCGGTCTGTCTTGTCCTCAATACTTTGTCATTTCCTGAAGCCTGCCATGACGGCCGATCGCCCAATCACTTATTTTGATATCACCATTGGCGGCAAGCCGATTGGTAGGATCGTTTTTCAACTGTACGCAGATCTCGTCCCTCGGACTGCCGAGAACTTTCGTTCGTGTCGATCTTATACAGGAGTGGAACTTCTGATCTCACTCCCGATCCTGCCATACAGGCGCGCTATGTACGGGAGAGAAAGGCATAGGAAAGGCCGGCAAGAAACTGGCTTTCGAGGGATCCGGATTCCACCGGGTGATCAAGGGGTAAGTACCTAACCCCTCCGATGGGCGCGTGACCGGTGATTGACGCGCTGTGAACCGCGTGGGCCGCAGCTTCATGTGCCAGGGAGGCGATTTCACAGCTGGAAACGGTAAGTGCAAACCTTCCCTTCACACTTAACTATATACGAATTCCTGATCCGTTGGTGCCTCAGGAACTGGCGGCGAGTCCATCTATGGCGAAAAATTTGAGGATGAGGCATTTCCCGTGAAACATACAAAGCCTTTCTTGCTATCAATGGTTCGAATTTGAACACAGCGCTTTCGCTTCACGCTCCATCTAACTACAGATAGGCAAATGCAGGCCCAAACACGAACGGCTCTCAATTCTTCATCACTGTTAGTGCCACGCCACACCTCGACAACAAACACGTTGTCTTTGGGGAAGTCATTCGCGGAAAATCTGTTGGTTCGTGCTTATGTCATATTTCATCAAGTGTGTTCTATTCACGCCCGCCACTTCACCTAGTCCGACAGATTGAAAATTTCCCGACTGCTAATGGTGATGTGCCTACCGAGCCGATCGTCATCGCGAAGGCAGGCCTCCTCGCACCCGATGACCCGTCTTTGACAGCGGCTCCCGAGTCACAAGACGGTGATACTTACGAAGATTTTCCTGACGACGAAGATCGCGATGTGCAAAAGCCAGAAATTGCTCTGCAAATAGCCAAAGACGTCCGAGAGATTGGTAATAAGCTCTTTAAGGAGGGACAATACGAAGGCGCTTTGACCAAGTATCAAAGTGAGTGCAGATCTTCTCCACTTTCGCATTGTGTGTGAACTAAAATTCAAATGAACAGAATCCATCAGATATCTCGACGTGCATTTCAGTCTCCCAGACGACTCACCGCCAGAACTCAAAGATTCATATGACTCTTTACGCACGCCCCTTCTGTTGAACTCAGCGCTCGCGGCTCTCAAAATCCAGCCGCAAATCTCCGCGAATGCGAATATAGCTGTAAAAAACGCCACACGTGCCTTGGAGCACACAGGCCTCAGCGCCACCGATAAGGGTAAGAGGCGATCACTGCTGCGGTCCGTCGAACTATCCCTGATCTGATAACTACTCCAGGTAAGGCCCTGTATCGTCGGGCCTTGGCATTCGTCGCTCTCAAGCAGGAGGACGAAGCCGAAGCCGATCTGGTTGCCGCCCTGCAAGTGGTGCCCGGAGATAAGGCCATATCAGACGAGCTTGCCAAGGTCAAACAACGCAAGAAGGAGAAGCGCGACAAGGAGAAGAAAGCATTCAAGAAGATGTTTGGCTAATGTTACACCTTGTAAAACATGTAGAAGAAAATCAATGTACAATCGCATTTCCCTGAACCGAAAGCATGTTGGCATGATGGTATCGACAAACATTTTGTTACGCTTAAATCCATTTAACCAATAAATAACAACAAAAACTCTCTCTTCTTGAGGGGAGAGATGGGAGGATATGACGATGTTGTATCGCGAAAGAAGATGGGAGCAAAAAGCATGGCTGCGGGAGTAAAATTAACGGGATTGCGCCGGAACAAAAAGCCATCGCAGTCGCACCGAGTTCTTCTGCTCGTTTGGTACCTGGCTCGGCCTCGCCGCCCGATGGTTGTTGCTGGGCAACGAAGTGGAGAAAAGCAGTGACTGAGATCCAAACCTGCCACCACAGGACCCAGTCAAACCGCCGCGTCATCGGTGCCACATGCAGAATAAAAGTAAATCACTTACATTTACAACCTCGTTTGGCAACTCGCTGAGAAGCTTCGAAAAAATGTGAGAAGATGTTCGATGGGCATCCTGATCCGCCGGAGCTTACTTCGAATGCATCGTCGCGGTCCCTGGCCTGAGCACATTGCGAGTGGACATTGGTTGGAATGAGGGATTCCGGTAAGGAGTCGAGGAACTGTAGCAGGGTCCGCGCCATAGCCAGCGCCACTGTGTCGTTGCTTTGCGGAAACTCAGCGCCGGTGTCCAAACACTAGACCACACAATCCTCAGAATGTTAGATAAATACGAGGGAAGTCTCCACACCTCGCGAATTTGAAAGATATCGGTGGCTTCAGCAGGCTTAATGAACAGGCCATTCTGCGCGCATGGTCAGTCTTGAAACAGTCGAGTCGGGGGCTCAAATTGGAACACTTGCGACTTGGGTGGCGTTGGTCATCATCCAATTGACCAATCGCATAACTTCCCTAGGTGCATTGACCCCGTGTTTATCCCCCACCAGGTTAACAAGGTTTTGTGTTCTGATGGGCCCTGATATCCGCACTAGGCGGGAAAGAGGGGTGGCGAAGCATGTATACTCTGCGGTTGATCATGAAAACGAAATCAGTGGGCCAAGAGAAGCAACGACGGACGATATTCTCCTGTGACCAATAGAAATGCATCACTTCCGAAGGCGGAATGTAAAACCAATGTGGTTTGAAGATCTTGGGAGATGGCATTCAGTCCGTTTGCCACTCCATTATCCACGTAAATAGTCAATTCGAGCGTCGCACTCTCGTTTGGGAGTAGCAAGCCCTGCAGAAGTTCAGAAATAACCACAACTAGCTGACATCCAGCTCACCGCCATGGGTGTAATGCGCAACCATTCTGGATCTAGAATGTGAATAGACCGTGGTCAAAATCAAGGCGGGACGAAGAAGGAGTGGATATTCACGTAAAGCACTACCGCGGCTCATGGGGACGAAGTGGTACACGCATGAAATCTATTGCCACCGTCTGTGTTACAGTCTCTCCCATCCGTTTAAGTATGGAGATTACATACCTTAGAACGATTCTTCAAAGTAATTACGCGAGTATTGGCTTGTTGATAACTGCGCAGTGACACCGAAGTCATTTCAGCGCAATACCTATGAAATATACGGGCAACTAACAATATTTTACCAAAATGAACCTCGTTCCTGTCTATGTGTAGATGAGGCAGTTGATCCGATTCTTCCATGTCAGAAGAGCTGCGATACAGCTTGTCTACCGCGTGGTTGTAAGCATTGGCATCCACGACATCTAACTACATCAAGAAAATGTCAAGACAGTAATTATATTCAAAAGAAGTCCAAAATACCTCGAGACGAAAATTAGCCGCGACAGGTCGGTGATCACTGAAGGTAATTTCTGGGTGGCAAGTGTAAGATAATTGCTCCAATCGCACGCCCAAGGGCTCCATGTGCAGAATGCGATCCGTCCACGCGGGTTTGCGTCTACAGAGTATGAGACATATAATTCCCAAATGACGCGGATCATGAATGGACGGACTTTATATCATAGCCTAAATCATCAGCTGCGCCTGAACCGAACCGATATGAACTATCCAAATTGAAAAGATCTGTCAGTAGAGATGAAGACCAGAAACGTGCTGCGCATACGGTAGATGAGTAATGCTGTGTTCCAAGAACCCTGTAAATGCCTTGTTTTCTTTTTGAGCACTCTTGAGCTGCGGGAAATTTAGCAATGACCGACAGGCCAGTGATAATATCTATTCGCAGACCTGGTCGTATCTTTGGAGTTCTTCCAATTGCCCAGTCTTCAGTAAGGCCCGAACATCTTCATCATTCAAGTCAATCCGGTAGTTCAGATCTACACGAAGTCAGTAAAGCAGTCGTGGTCGTCATAAGACATACATGCCCCCCTGCAGTCAACAAAAACGGTTGAATTATACTCGACCCTAGTTTTTGATTAGAAAGGAGGACTGACCATCCAAATGACGATATCGCTCTCCCAAATTCCTGTTGGGACTGCGGTGTCTGTGTCCGAACTTCCATCTCTTGATCCTGAGTCGAATCTCAATCTTCGGCCAAGGTCATGATAGTCCGCATTTCGTCTGTCGACGTATTCGTCGAAGGCAGCGAGATGGGCGTTGACGAATGTTAAAGTTGTCGGGCGTGCTCGAGGACCAGATCTAGACTCTGAAACGGTAGACGCGTCCACAGGCACAGCGAGAGGCGGCGTAATCGTGAAGCGAAGCGCGGTGCCACCTTTGTTTCCCTGAAGTCCAATCAAGGCGTGGTAGTATTTAGGAGGTAAGAAGATGGACGAAGATCGCAAAACCGACCATCATTCCCATTATCCCGGAACCCGCTGTTGTCAGCTTGATTTCTCCAATGTATGGCACTATGCTCATCTTCACGATCAGAAGCACCAACATTCCCACCAGCTGTTTTGACGCCAGTTTCACGTAGTCTCCCCGCACAGCACCGAGGCCAGCGAGGACACCATTGCACCACGCGTCCTCACGCAGAGTGCTCGTAGAGTAGAGTAATGCTTCGGTAGAGAGATCGACTTCCTGAAAGCCGAGCACTAGAATATCTGGGGTTGCTTCCTTTTCCGGGTCTAATTTTTGCTCCATTGGGTTAGATTTATTCGAGTTTGGGTTGATGTCGTCGATGGAAAATGAGCTTAATCGCCTCAGAGGTGGTAGGAAGCCGGCATCACATTCGTGCAACATCTCGTCCGCTTCAGAGCGCCGCAGCAAGCTCGGCCTTGGGTTTTTTTCCGGCTGCGGAGAGAAGATTTGAGGACCCAAAATCCAAGGAGCCAAATCCTGTGAGGGCATTTTCCCGTTGACGTTGAAGGTACCGACTCTTATCCTAAAGAGATTAAAGGCATTTCAGCACAGATCACGCTGTTTATATGCAAGTATTGTCCACCTTACATCGATCCTTCCCTTGACTTCTTGCTCCGCTACGGCACGTGAGCGCACCCAGTCCTCCCTCACCAATTTGACGTTGGCGAGGTCATTGACAGGTTCACCGGCAGGAGGAGCAGACAGTCGGGCGTGGAGGGGTTCGATGAGCGTGCGAAGGTCTGGTGGCGCCGTCGTGCATACTATCAGTTATACTCAATAATTAGGTCAACCATGTGGATAATATTGGAAGAGTAAACATACACAAGCTCTCAGGTGCGCGCTTGACTACATACTTTGAGAGCCACTCGTAATCAGGACCCTTTGAAATAGAATGGGATGCTTTCTCCTTATACCGCTTGGCCTCCCCAAGGAATACACGCAAACGCGCTATATCATGCGTTGAGAGGGTGATGGGTTTAGGAACCGTACCATCATCAAGCGAGGCAGGTTGGATAGTCAGTGTAAACTCTGCAAGGCGGAGACAAATCGAGCATGAGTCGAGAAGATCGAGATGTGAAGGGGAAGAAGACTGCACCTGCTGGTGCTGGTGCCTGGCTAGGATCCGGGACGATGTGCGCGTCCTGATCATACGACTTTGGGGATTGCGCGGTAGATAGCAGGAATGAGCCGACGATGGGGTATGCACGGCTCACTTCCAAGGTATCATCTGGCTGATACTTCAGGATAAAGACGCTGAATGCAGTCACGTTCTGGTTAATCAGGTCGGGTTGAGAAGGAGTACGGTCACGCACCTGCCCTCATCTATTCCCCGTTCCCAGTTTCTGTGCTTCACCAATGCCAAGACCCGATCTTGTTCAAAGCCCCTTCGCGCATTATCTAGAACTTGTAGTGTCTGTAGTGCGATGGTGACGTCCTCAGAAGAACCCAGCAAGGATTTCACGGCAGCCTGCAGATTTTCAGCCATAAAAATAGGTTCTTCGATTGACAGAGCCTTCAAGTTGCAAGATCTAGAGCACGGTTTCCGGTTGATACGAGTATCCAGGTGGGAATATTGATGTGGTGCTGGTCACCAGTCAACGACGACGACGTCAGGCCCCTCCGCAATCAGGGGTTGATTTGTCACGTGTCAAGTCTGGTTACTCTGGCATTGGGGGTGGGCAACGTCCGCAAGCGCCGCGTCCAGCTTACAAAGCCATTACATAATTTTCCCATGTGCCAGATTTCGCAAGTGACCTGCCAGGATCTGTCCGCTCAACATTTTAACCTCTTGAAAGTTCATGCGCCACACATACCGTGCTTAAATAACTAATTACTGCTAATTTGCATTATATTCGACCTATATGAAGATGATAGCGGCGCATGATGTGTATTTTGAGTGGAGAACGATCGTTTGACGATCGTTAATGGTCCTTGTGAGATCACGTGCTGAATCAGATAAGTGGATTTTCGGATGTTTTATAGCTTGTGCTCAAGCCATCTCGAATCTGCTTTGAGATTTGCAGCTTCCACTACGCAATCTGTGTCCAATTAGCGAATGGTGAGCGATTATATCTGATAAACTAAACAACATTTCTTTCAAAATTCACTGCCAGCAAGTCTGATACAAGTGATAATGCCCAATAATGCTTCTGAGTGTAATTCATGTTTTCCGGAACGTACATTCCTCCTTGTCCTTCGAGGTATACACGAATTTTAGATTTCTACTCAAAATGAACAGTTTGTTCGTGACGGAACCGTGATGGCAGCAGTTGATCTGCAGATAGGCCACAGTTTACGCACTAATTGGACTAGATAATTGGCCAGAGATGCGAAAATCCAATTTCGTCACGAACAAACTATTCTAAATGTTTCTGTACATATTTTTCTCCATATAACTTAATGACGGTCTGGTGGCCATCGGTCTATAAACGTGAACTGCCGATGCGTGTTTAGATGGGACACCAATTGGCACGGATTGGCACCGAGTCTTACAAGTTTCGGTCGCAGTAGTCCATGGGATGCGTAGCGGGCGTTGCCCACCCCCACTGGCATTGAAAATTTTCAATTTTGAACGTTTGAAACTGTCTCTCGATTCAACTGGGCTTCGACCATTCTCTAAGACACTGCACCCTATCAGTTAAAATGGCATACACAGAAAAATAGGCTGGCTAGAGGGACCTCGGTGTTTGAAACCTTTTGAAACACGCATCCCGGAAAGCCTCGTGCAGGTGAAAGCAAAGGGCAAGTCGCTTCCTTGAAGTCGCGTTCAGCTGTTAAGTTAGAATGCTGTACATGTGCCACGTTAACGGACATGTATTCCTGCCAAGTCACTCGTGAGTTTTGCAGCTCGATGTTGGAGCGCAAGCTCTGTGTTCGACTGATAGACTAATATCACTGTGTACCTACCCTGGATTTTGGTGTTATCTTACAGGAAGATAAGCACCATTTGGGAAACTCTTGACGTACCCCTCGTGCATCCACTGGATATTAGGGTAGGTCTGTTTCAGACATCTTACACTGAATTCAAACATCCTGAACAGGCTTGATTGGGCTTATCTGTCGCACGCATCCCACCTCGTCATGTTCGCGATATACATGGCCCTATTGTATCGCCTGCATTTTCTCTGCGGGGACGCTCGTTGGCCAAGCTGCTTCAAAGGTCGGCAGCTCACATGTCCTTACACAATGGCGTCCCCGACGAGACCCTGGCGACCTGACGCATGACCAATGGGCGCCACCTCGTCATCTGTTATCTGGAAATCTACATCTGCGACTTTGCGTTTGGGGTGCTCTCGGTTGTATGTTTGAGGCTATTGGAAAGGGTACAAGTGCGATAGGCTCTGGCAGGCTAATCTAGGCTCTTAGGCAAATGTAAGCACGAAGACGAAGTTATCTTCGCTCCATCGTCTTAGGGAGAAGGTTCTGGGCCCCTGAGTTATAGACAGGTATCGTTGCGATGATGCCTCATGGCGATGTCGAGCTTCTACGCTTGCATTTTGCAAGGCATGATCACACCGTAATCACGGGCTCATCTTTTCTATGCAGCCATTCGGCAACAGGTGGCTAACTCCACGCTTGAACGCTTGAACGCTAGCCGCCGGCGCCCACTGGGCACGCCTCCGGTCGCTGTTCTTCAGGCCACATTTAAGGTGTGCGGCTGCGGTATCGGACCCACGCGTCTACCCCGTCACTGATAAACACGCAATTCAGATCGCACAAACTTCCCGCTTAGCTCCTATCAAGACCTCAATTATGATTTGGCGATCTTTGTGCGCCGCGACTACAATTGTGGAAAGCCTGCGTTGGCGAGCTTGGATTTAGCGAGTTTGCGCCGCTTCGAACATTCTTTGGAGTTTATAGAAGCAAGGTGGGCATAATGGAGTAGAAGAACCCCCTTTTCGCTCAGCGGTTTCTTACTCCCTGTGGTCACACGAGTGACGTGGGTAAGGAATGTGATGGAAAGACTACAGGCTCGTACTGCCCCACCACGATAGCCCTGACCTGGATGCGGGCCTATAGTCTGTGGCATCAATCTCGATATATGGCCTGCTACTGGATGCACGGCTATGAACCTAATTGATATGATTCTGCCGCTCTTTCTCCCCTATCATCTCCTCACAGTTCACCGTGCCCGTTCAAAGTTGTTACTGGTCATGGTTTTGGTTTAATATGTACTGATCGTGTACGTAATGCTTGCAATTACACTTGTCAGTAATGACTTGTTGTAGCTTTCTGATATCTTGACCAACAAGTCGTTGACTGCAAGTCAACCATGCTCGGGTTTAGAGTGCAATACATCCGGGCCGGCTGTACAGTGGGGCGTATGAGGTAAGCACTGATGGCTCCGTGCCTTGAGGTTGAATCTTCGAATACGTCTCTACTTCCTCTAAGAGACTCAGCGCGCCTCCAACTCGCGAATCATTGCGTGATGAGCACATAACTTACCTTTCCGAGCATCGGATTGATTATGCAAGAAGAAACACGTTGCACCATTTGAATGGAAGTGAAGTATGCAAAGGGGTCACGAGGGTGGGGAGAAGTGTCGATCAGTGGCAACTGACCTATGGCGCAGCCTCTTTGGCTATATTTGACTAGAATACCAAGGAAAGGAGTCGGTCACACGACATTTGGGACTCCGAGGGTACTATATAATGACCTCGCTCATATCATCTCACCCTCCAGTTCTCTTGTTCTCGTATACCATCATCCACCTTTTACTCCTGTCTTTTAACCAATACCCGTCATGACCCGTACCGCTCGTGCCACGTTCCCTCGCGCTATGAACAAGGATCGCTCAGAGTCTAAGTCCGGCCACAGGGACGACAAGCATATGCGCAAAGACGGAGGGTGCGTTGTTATTTGAATCCCACTTGTAGTCGAGCCTCATTGAATGAGATCATAGTGGCCCACACGGATGGGGTCGTCTCTCTGATGAGAAGGACCTCGAAGAGGCTGCGATGCAGGATGAAGTTGACGCTTCGGACTCGGAAGGTTGGCCCCTTTTCGCTCTGCGTTCTCGTTTACGGTCCTCACCGCCATCACAGAAGCCAACACACCACGCCGTCGCGCTTCCTCCGTTGCCTCCAACATGTCCAGCTCCTCCGCTGAGACTGATTTCGCTCAAGCTCGCAAGTTCCGTAAGAATGCCTTGAAAGCTGTCGGCGAACTTGATCTCAGTGCAATTGCGCGTACCTCCGTCGCTGTCATGTCCCCTGTCTCTCCTACCTCCGCCACTGCGGGGGGGTTAGTGAGGTCTGCTTCGCGCTAAGCGGTAAGCCATTGATATATTTGATTACGCGACATTACTGATAGCGATAGTTATAGATGCAGTCCTCAGGTTGCGCTCTTCCATCATTCGCATTGTACTTTAAGAAAAAATAGCTGAACGTGGGTCCACCTGCGTTAGAAATTCCCTTGTAATCATACTATTCCAATCATCATTAGCATCAATCATTAGCATCATCGTCGAATCATCGTGTACAATACCATCTCCAACTCTTACCAACATGCATACCATGCTGTGTGACCGGGAAAGTTAGATGTTTTTGAGCGTTGCATGCTTCGATCTGTAAGGTCTATCATTGGGCTGCTCAGTTACTGGGAGATCGCATCACGCATATATTTGCTTGCTAATCAGTCTCCCGTTTGCTGCTGGCATACAGGTCCATTGCACAAATACAGTATGGGGAGGTGGCGCCGCACCGTATATCTATTCAGTTCTTGATATTAATTTCGCAGGGAAATCAATGCTACTTTCGAAATCGACATGCGAGACCAGCTCAGACATTTCCGCCATCCGCTGAAGGATGCTGATTCCAAGTCACTTCCTGCCGCCAGGCCATCAGATGATCCCCTGTGTGCGTTGAATGCAGTTTCTCCCAGTAAGCTACGGCTCATCCGCTGTAAGCTCAAAGACTACCTATGCACACGAACAACGATTGAAGCTTTGAAGCTCTGTTGGCTTCATTAGCTGTTACACGTGCGTCTGAAGAATTCTTCGGGAATTACGTCTGGTTCAATTGCGGTGGCAAAAATTGGATGATAGGGTATCCTTCACCGTCGGATTCCTTTGCGATATATGTTTATGTTTCGAGGAGTATTGGAGAGTATTGGAGCCAACTAATTTTGCAACCAGTGGCGGCGGGTGCATTTGACAACTGCCCAATACTCGAACGAGCTGAAGTCATATCTGAGAGCAGAGGGGTGGTGAGCGCTGCAGTCATGAAATGAGCTTGAGCGGGTCCAGTGGACGCCTGAGGCAAGATGACTGCAATTGGGATGGTGAAGCCTGGGGAGCTCCGATCAAGTTCAGTTTTAACGGCTTGCTGCCACTCCTGGACCATGCGCACGCTATCCGAACCGCGATAAAGTGGTATAGCCGTCTCGATCTCTTCGACCATTGATACTTTCACGTCGTAGTATATCCCTGGACCCACAGGATCTAGGTGAGTGTGGTTGAATACGAGCATTGAGTTAGGCTCCGCTTTCTTGTGGATTTCAGATATCTGTTCAATGTGTGCAAAGAAGTCACCGGCAATTATATGCCCCAAAAATCTGAGATTGGGATCAGATAGCGTCGTCAGCACGGGTCCTGTAAAGTATTGTGAGGAAGGGATTAGTTAAGACTGGGGTCAGGTAGATCTCACCTTCGTATTTCTGCATGTTCATATTCTTGCACAAGGCTCCATGGAAATATTTCCAGTGAGATTTCTGACATGATTCGCCGCAATAGCGAGACAGAGCACAGCCAGAGCAACGCAGGAAAGGCCTCCCTGCCTCCTCGGCCGCTTGACACTATAGCGAAATGGGTGTGAATTAGCCTGGCAAATATCATGGGGTAGTAATGTGGAACCTGCCTGGGGATTACTACAAGCAAACGAGAGTGTAGGGAAGTGGCGATGATCTTCGTATCTCTCCCAGATTACATCCACGGTTTGTCTAAATCGCCTGAGATGCTCCAAGAATGTCTTGTCCGGTGATTCTTGACATGGCTGTGGCATCAGCTGTAGATGTCGGCGCACGACGCATAGAAGAGGTCGGTAAATTAATAGTCGTGGGAGGCGTTGGGTCAAAAGAGTTTCTGTCTTGTGTCTGAACATTTCCTTTGCATCACCCGGACCGTAAAATACTACGAAGGAAGCTCTCCATATTAAAGAAAGAAGATCACATTCCAAGGATTCCAAAGTTGTCATATATTCAGGCGTCGCGGGGATCATGAGCTGGATACAAACACATAGTGCATGGCAGCGCACAGATGGATCAAATCTGACGCTTGACAACGCATACGAGACAATCTGCGACAGCAGCATCATACAGTCAAATGGAACCGGTGAGAAGTGTGCGTGTAGAGGAGAATGTGTGTCGAGCGTATGAGCTGCCATGTACGCGACCTCGCGAGCGAGATCGTCGAGTTCAGGGTCTGCCATGCGAAGGTTCGCTTTCATCCTGCGGAAAACCAAATCTGCAACTTGATCTGTGCGGCCTTCGCAGACTTTCACAATCTCTTTGGTGAGAAGATGACCTGGATCCAACTCGACTGCTAAGTATTGAGGCAAGATCGAAGCTCGAAAATCGTAAAGCCGGTTTATTCCCCTGATTTC
>JACXVL010000008.1:130782-185909 GCA_014898675.1 Athelia sp. TMB | reverse complement strand
GGCCTTCGCAGACTTTCACAATCTCTTTGGTGAGAAGATGACCTGGATCCAACTCGACTGCTAAGTATTGAGGCAAGATCGAAGCTCGAAAATCGTAAAGCCGGTTTATTCCCCTGATTTCTTGAACCCACATCTGCGCTATCATACTCATCATATCAGGGGTATTGATGAATATTTTGAAGAGTTCGCTCGAAGGTCCCAGCATTGTATAAAGTTGTATGACACCTAAACAACGGGTTTGAAGGTCCCAAAATGGTTCCTGGCCTGTTTTGTTCCACACGTCTCGTGAGCGGATAGCATTTGCTAGAGTGATTTTGAACCACGGCCAAATCGTTCGCCACGCAGATGTAAGGGGAGAAGCGATTTTGGAGTCGGGGTTATGATACAGATTTAGGCCAGTGAATACCACGATAGTGCTCAAAAGACATTGAGCACCCTCATAAGAACAGCTTGTAGCAGTGGGAGAGTATGCATCAGGTGCTGCGTAAGGAGCAACTGATTTCATCCAGACTTTGAGGAGAAAGCGGCACCGTTTCGTCTCATCACGGACGCGGGTAGCTTCGCTGATCAGTTGCAATGCCTCGAGCTTCGTGAGTAAGACCTATTGGAGAGCCATTAACGTTACATGATATGTAGTGATATATCTACTTGACTCACATTGGAATGCTTCGGGCCAGGATTGCGAGGGGTGTGATGCATCAATGGAGCCTCGTGAATGAGCGGCGCTGATTAATCTCTGTCAAATGCCTCTAATACGCAACAAATCCTGTGATCGAAGAGTCCCAAGGGTGGATTCACAATGTGACGACAGATATTGTATGAGTACGCGGAAGAGAAGTTGCAATAGCAGGCGCTGATCTAAATCTGATCCGAATCCTTTCGGTGTGCGTGTGTTGTTTTGTAGGTGCATGTGTATGTACATGTACGTAAGTGGCTAAGACTTGTGAACTGCTTTATGGAATCAGCTTCAAGGCTATGCATGTGTATACGCGGTTATAATATTGTATAGTAGGATAATAAAACAAGAATATGCATGATCACGGTTCACCAATCTGCAGATGAGGAGGGAGCGCTGCCACCGGCCCAGCGACTGAGAGACTCGGTTTCTTTCCTTTCCATTTCTTGCCCTTCTTCTGTCCACCACTGGCAGCTTTCGATGTCAGTCTCTCCTTGTGTAAAAAGAGCGGTTAGATTTTCATAAATGTATGTCGTCAGATATGCCGTTTCGTACCTGATAGTGTGCAATAGCTCCTTCATTCGGTGCACTGGTGGCCCGAGAATTAGTGATCAAATTTCGGGTGAGCTCGAATGTAGGTGCTAATGGATTCAAAGACACGTGCGATGGTTCTGGTTGGATACTTGACTCTTTATGCTCTGGAGATCCTAGAGGAGATAGGGATTGACCTCTCAAGTCTAGCGCTTCTTCGATGGGATATTTGAAGTCTTGTGACTCGGAGGAGGAGTCGGGAAGTAAAGTTTGAGGTGATCCTGGCGGTGAAACTTCCGTGAAGGGTTCGATAGGCAAGATGTGTGGGCTGGAAGTAGGTTGTGACGATTCCATCTCCTCAACATTGGGCCGCGTCACGGAGAACTCTCCGATCACCTTAACATCAGTTAAATCAGACGTAGGCGATATAGGCGTAGGCCAGAAAATGTCATCTATGATCATGGCGACCAAGTCTTCATCGAAGAGATGCGATGAAGTCGATCGGAGTTCCGATGACCTGCCAATCGCGCCTCTTATCCCCTCCCTCGCTTTGGCCAATTTGACTGTGGTTTCAAGACCCAGTTTCAACGCCTCCTCAACCTCGATCGGTTCTGGCCGCTTGCATATTGCCGCGTATCCTAATGGTAGCCACTCAGGAACGTGATGCTTGACCGCCATCATCACTTGTTCGACAGGGCCAATCTCATTCCAGAGCTTGAAGATCTCAGCCACGCTTTGAGACCTGACCCGCGACATCTCGAAGCGAGTTGATATAGACAGGAGAGAAACCCACGACTGCAGTGTGGGTTTATAGTCTTGACGACCGCTAGAAGACGAAGAACGGTTAACCGAACAAGAATTTAAACAACTGTGTTGATTGGGATGGGAATTTACCTGTCGTATAAGAAATCTAGAAGACTTTCGAATTCTCGCTGAGTAACGTCAAATAAAGTGATAGGATTGGCATCCGAGCTCGTCCCCTTGGGAAATGCCAATGTTTCTCGATCCAACAAATAACGATGGACTCGAAAAAGGCAGCCTCCCACCTATTATAGCCTTGTGAGTAGATTAGTAGCATTGGAGCACACATCGACTGACTTGGAAAACCGCCATATTATCAGTCAGATAGTAGCGTGAATGGCGAGGGCATGGATCTGGGATCGAACGTGGAGCCAGGACCGTATTTCGTCCAAGCGGGGAGTCCAATATCGATGTTGTTGATGGAAGGATCTGTTTGTTTACGAATAATGGTGAAGTGCCTGGTCGCGGAGCACCTGTCATTGGGACAGAAGCCCATTGATCCGGAGACCACAACTGGGCGCGAGCAAATGGAGAAGGTGATCCTGAAGTCATCATGCAAAGCGAGAATACGGCCAGTTACGCTTTGCATAGCATATATGTGTATTTTCAGGTGCGTGATACAGGCCTGCTAAGACGGATGAAAGTTGCATGGGAGTCCACATTCGATATTCAGGGATGCCAACCTGGATAATAGGACACGAGGGGGACGTCTGCAACACTTCAAGGAAAAGTCCGGGATCTTTTATCGCCCCTTCACACCTCGAGCTACCCACGATGCGCTGGGCGGTAAGAGAGAGCCCAGAGCGAATCCTATGTATTAATCAGCATCAAAAGCATTATCATAATGAGAAGCGTACGGTAAACACATGGCTGGGAGTAGCTTGAAATTACGCCAGAATCTTTATGCAGTGCCAAACACTTCATGCACAATTTTCAATACGGTTTGTGAATTGAACGGCATTTCAGGTTTTGGGGGTATGAAGGGCGCTGTCACGGTCAAGCCAAAAGAAGCGTTTCCTGAGGCTCACCCATGGCACCTGCTCGAAGATGTTCTCACGGCCTCGAAGGCCCTGTTTCTATGTTACTAGGAACGAGCCTTCGAGGCCCTCATCCTGGATGCCTCTTCCACGCTGAATAAAGCCCGCGCCTCGATCAATCCTGCAGATGCCTCCCGGCTTCCACATCCGCTCCAGCGATACCTCTAGGATTCTCTCCCGATGAATCTTGCTCCTCTCTCATGATCTGTGTCATGCTTCCTAGCCTCCTTAGCATGTTTTACTTTATCCTTGTGTTGACAATGACCGCTCCGCGCATTTAGGTCCTACTGTATGCCCAAGACGCCACGGCGCAACAGAACATCAACAGTTCTTACGGTGGTTTGCATCTGCAAACAGCAAAATATTGACCGCTTCTTATAGTGAGAAAACAGACTTATCACCTCTCAGCGGTCACTGGTCTGCTCCACCGCCTTGTTACCTCGTCAGATGTGGTCTCATCCTACTCATATAGCCATCCCACTGAATAAAATTGTGTCTATAGAGCTGCTAGCCAATCTGTGCTCCTTTCAAGCGATTTTGTGACGTCTCGGATCACTTTGAATCTGGTGTGGCTTCCTACCTGGCTTAGCACACATTTCCTATGCGAGGTCACTGACCGCTCTAGCGCCCCGCAAGGAGATAATCGTGCTGCTCGAGCGGCGCCAATCCAGTGCGATAGTCGAATGGCAGGCAGGATGACAGCATGGTGGAGACTACGACGACGGTGAGCAGCAGGTTCCTCGCACAGTGCGTTAAAGATTGTGGCACGGGCATGCTGATCACTGGTGTGCGCATGCAGGTCGTCAATGTGGACAACACGATCGCCAAGGTGGGCGAGGGAGACAGGCGAGCGGGTTGTCACGGGCCCGCACGCGATCCTACGGCACATCATCAATGAGCAGGCGACAAAGGGCATTTTTGTCGATGAGTGGGTGCGCGCGGGCGGCGGTGCGCTTCAGAAAGAATGAGACTTGAGACTCGCTCAGGGCAGTCGCTTAGCACGGATGAGTAGCTTACTCGATAAGCAGTGAGTTGGTGTATTAGGTGATCTAAATCCACAATCCTCAATGTTTAGCGGGCCCAAAATTGATATTTTTGACTCATATTGTGGTGGGTATGCATATACGAGCTATAACTTGATTAGTGGCAAATTTAATCGAGGGTATGGAGTCTGGCCTTGAAGCGCATAGGTATACAGTACAAGATCCTGAGTGCTTCATGGCTCCTTGATGGCTGGTTTGATCAAATTGTTCAAGACGGCTTCAACAGCAGATCAGAAAAGACAGGAGCATCCGGGCAAACCTCTAGATATTTAATAATATTTTCAGAGGAATTAAACAGACGTGCACAGACAGAAGAAATGAAATTAGATTCAAGCACATCGTTATAATTGCTCAGAGCGGACAGAGACTGCCACCGATCGTAACTTCCTTTGTACGTCGCACTTGTCATCCAGGATGCCTCCTAACTCGTTTGGCACTCAAGATACCTCTTTCGGTTTTTAAGACGTCTTCCGAACTTCTAGTGATGTAAAACGGGCTTGTTATATAAAGGTGCGTTCAACAAATCTTTTCCCGCTTCGAATCCCTTCCCCCTTTCCCTACGAACTATAATTGAAACCCCCTGCTCATAGCTGCAGAGATACAGAAGACGCGTACACTCGCGAGTTCGACATCGTATGCAGGACCATTACTATCGCCGTCTGTTTCTTGGTCTCTCTGATGTGCGCGCTTGGGCTACTCTCACGCCTCGATAACGGACGCCTCGCCATTACCTCACAATGGTTTTTTTTTCGTCGGTGCTGCACGTTCGCGTCCGCGTTGAGCTTTTGGATATGCTCACAATTTACAAACCAAGGTACTTGTAGCATCATCTCCTTCATCTCGGTGCGCAGCTCTCATATTTCAACACCGTCACCCCAGTCATTATGGGCATCACGGCCCTATGATACATACCAGTTGAGGAACTGCTCGCGGCTGTCACCCCAGTGATGGCATGTTCGTTGAGAGGATTGTGTTGCTGTTCGTCCGGTGAGCCTTTAGCCCCTGTAACACCTTGCTGACAGCTACCACACATATGGCCCTCCCCTCGCTCCGTATAAATTGTCTATCGCAATGCCTCAGAGAGCTTCAAAGATGCTGATAAATAGTTTAGTTGATTGCTATGTATATACTCGCACTGGCAATGAATTATTTGCTTCCCCACGCCGTGTGATCCAAAAATAACTTTTGCAGATTCTACTCCAGAGGCATCCCGTATAGGTATCTCAAAACTAAATTACCTCCTTCAGGATGCCTCTAGAAGACATCCTGGAGATGAGATCGGTAGATATCCTAAAAAATCATTATCATAGGTTAAATAACTTTATGTTCAAGGTATGAAAAGGAGGCATCTCTGCGATCGAGTGCGCCCTGGCAGATGCATCCCGTAGGTCTCCTTGAGAAGCAGGACGGAAGCGCAGTCCCGATTTGGATTTGGGTGGGGCTGATCCAAAGATGATGAGCCTCGAAGGCCCGTTCCTAGTAACATAGGAATGGGGCCTTCGGGCCGTGAGAACATCTTCAAACTGCTGCCAATGGTGCTGAGGCTGGTGGGACTCCAAATCCGGAGGTTCCACCAAAGTTCATTGATGTGCGGGGAGTTGCTCGAACCATTTCACGCGCTCGGGCGAGTTTCATTGCAGCTGAGAGGCCCAGTTTCATGGCTTCCCATTCTTCTATGGGTTCAGACCGTTGACAGATGGCCACGTAAGCAGGAGTGAGCCAGCTCGGAATATCGTACTTCGTCGCCAATTCGATAATGTCGACGGGTTGTAATCGGGGAATGGCCTTTTCAATGTGTGAAATAGACCTCTCGCGGATAGCATCCATCTGGTAGCGACTGGAGATCGACAATAGCGCGATCCACTCGTCTAACGTGAAACTGCTTTCGCCGTGTGTTCTGTCACGACATTGTGAATTGATCGCTGCATGGCGTTTCAAAAATAAGACAGCGTGTTTGAATCACCTTGCGTAGATGGATTTCATCAGGGCTTTGAATTCAGGGACTGTCACGCATGGCAGAATGATAGGCTGGTCATCTGTCTTGCCATCTTGCACTCCCTCGCCAGGAGGACAGGAGAACATATCCCTAAAAACAGCACTCTCGCGTGCAATGAAGTACCGATGTATTTTGAAAAGGCGATCTTGGACCTGTACATTAACGCCCAAGTCATTGATATTCTCATGGACGAGGCTCCAAGTATTCGCAACCGGGCTCACTTACGAGAAAAATTGTCATCTCGTCTTCAATGTAGAAGTCTTCATCACGTTGTTGTGTTTTACTCTCCATCTAACAGACGAGTTGGCCGTTAGCGTGAATGAAGGTGGGGGAAATCGATGGCAAGAAAGAATTAGATATCGATGGTACTAAGAGCTTTCTGAGGCCGGTACCTGTACGGCCACAAATCCTTGATCCCACAAGTTAGCACAAGTTCCACAACAATGACATCCCAGGACATCCCTCGAGAGAAGCTTCAAGCAAGGGCTTTCATTCGTAAGCTTTGTGATGCTACAATTTAACATTAACTATCGATGGAACAGACTGCGCGATTCTCCACAAATTTATCTATCTTAATACCGTCGCGGAGCCCACAACACTGAGTACCACGTAGTACTGGTCCAGCCGAGAGAGCATGCGAATGTATATCATTCCATTTGAAGAGGAAGCACATCACCCAAATTACTAGAGCGCTCAATACACACCATGTCGACGATCCAAATACCGAGGCTGAGCCCGCCCTTCCAGCCCAATTGAACGGATTCCCCTATGTGATCGAGGTCAAGGTGAGGGAACATTGCATGCTCGAATGTTAGACATTGTTCAATGGCGGGAGGAAGTGAGGCTTTCATAGCGAATGTTGTAATGACATATGTTGTGGTGTTCGTTTCACCCGAGGATGAAGCGGCTGCGTCTGCTAGATTCCCCTGGAGAACGATGGCTGAAGCACCAGCCAGGTCAGTCAGACGTATTCTACTTGAGATAACATCTGTAACCAGACGAATAGTCAATGTTATGAAAGTTTGGGCGATGGGTAAGAACATACCAGCTTCTTGGATAGCCAACAAGTGCCACGGTGGCATATATGTCTTCCAGTATATCAAACGAGCACTTTGAGTGTGATTCAGTGCTGCAAGTTGGTCGTGCATGTAGAAGAGTGACGGTACGACCCCGCCCTGATGAAGCACGCCGAAGACTATGGTGAGGCATATATTGTACACAGCCCACGTTGCCTAAAAGCCTGGTTGGGATCGAGACAGCCTGCGACGTAGGCATTCGACTCACCCAAAACATTGTCCCGGCACTCTGAAGCTGTCCACCATTTGCAATGAAGACAGCGAACATGACAGGAAGAGCCATAAGGAAACGAGGTTCTTGATGCGGCTGAAGAGAAAGTAGAGACACTGCAAGAACCACTCCATATATTAAAGCTGGGTATGGCTGATGAGCTTCGAACAAAAGCCAAATGATAACACGGAATCTCACTTCGATTGATCTTCACATTCGTGCTAGAATTCTTCCGCCCCCATGGGGTCCAGTAAGCCGTGCGCACTGCAAGCCACAGCAGGGGTGGGCCAACTACCATCGGCAGGTTTACGAATACATGTAGCCACCGCGGGTGAATGCCATGCTCAGCGAGGTTATCTGAGGACATGTTATACTTGAGAAAATTCAATGGAGTTATAACAGGCGAGGAAAAGTCCCTTCGCAATGAATATGTGTCCAGTGTGATAACTACCAAAGCAGTCAAAGCAGCTGTAAGCAAGGGCGCAAGCATGGTCCGGATCCTATTTGACCATGTCGGTCCTGTGGAAAGAAAGCATCGCCACAGGAGTGGGACAGTAAAAACCAGGAACGTCACACGGGTGAAGATACCCAGGACACATAACATGGCTAACATGTGTAGGTTGAGACTGGAGAACTAGATATCATTAGTATGCCAGTTGATCCGACGAAGTGAGCGCCATGCACCTTTGCTCTATCTATAGAACGACGGAGCAGTACCAGGCACAAGGCAACTAGAGTAGCCTCGATGGAGTTCGAGAAGGGTCGCACTTGGAAAGTGTGCATTACATGAGACGATGCTAGTAATAGCATCGCGTACGCTCGGGATGATGGGACATCCACCATTTGCCAAACTGAGAAATCTGGACATCATCTCAGTATAGATGATATACAAGCCCCTAAGAGATCTTACCCAACAGCATTGAAAGGCCGAGGAAGGTCACTCGTTCCGCGAGGAAGATGGTGTGCGGTGATGGCATCTTGTCTATTATGATACATCAGCATCTCAGTAAGTGCACGCGTGCATCCACAGACCGCCGCTCAGGATTTTTAACAGTAGAAAAGGGAGCCCTGTAGTCGCAAAAGGTGGTAGAATGGATCGAATCGCAAATTCAGGTTCCCATTCCCAGGTTCGGAAAACATGGAAGCCAAATACTTTGCCTGTAGATAGTTAATCTCATAAGTATCTCACAATAAATCATGGGTAACATACCAGTTGTCACCTCGCCGTTTTGGAAGTATTCGTCAGGGTGTATATATCCAGTGCCAGCGATTGCAAGAAAGGCTCGTAGTAAGAGCAAGCCGATGTAAGGTCTCCAGAGCCAAGGGTGCATACAATCAGATCTTCCAATAGAATTTTTTTCTGTGAAGGAGGATCACTAGAGAACGACCAAGAAAGTGCTCGTAGCGGTCGCTGTCAAAGACCAAAGACTGAGTCAAGTCGCGTCCGTTTGCAGCGTGACATGAGCGCGTTGTCGCGGCTTGTCTCTGACCACCATCTCAACCCTCAGACAACTTCCTCACTATGGTCTGTGTGCCCCCTCTCGTATCATTCCATCGCTAACTAAAACCTCGATATCCTCTGCTTCTGCTTCCGTTTACCTGCCCTGGCTACCAACTTCGAGCAGGCGTCGTTGCAATTTTGTTCGGAATGCAACAATCTACTGTATCCTAAGGCAGACCAAGCGCGTCGTATCATGGTCTATGCGTGTCGGATATGTGCATACGACGAGATCAACGAGAACAAGTGTGTCTATAGAAACGATCTCTTGACGGTCACAAAGTACGTGTTTCTATGCTATCTCAGCGCAAGCATTTTGGCCCTTTCCACTTTCTCTGGCACTGTATCCATCCTCTTTTACGTAAAGATTTGCTGACAACTATTGGGAATTTGTGACTTTAGGGAACAGAAAGGAGTGACAACAGATCTTGGCACAGACCCCACCCTGGTGAGCAATGAGCGCAACTGTCGCTTTGCGGATCCCTGTATAATGTATACTTCCCCGCAGGCGCACTCCAATATTCCTTGTCCACGGTGTGGTAACGAAGAGTACATAATTTCAGCCTTTTAACAACATTAGTCTGACATATTCTTCCTCAGTGCGGTGTTCTACCAAGATCAGTCCAAAAGGAAAGAAACGCGTATGATTCTGTTCTATGTATGCGTCAAGTGCAATCATAGCTTCATGGATCCAAGTTTACCGACGGAGAGCCGCTCGGAGGTTGACGAAACTTGACTTACCAGTCAGCGAATGTGGCTGCTGAGATGGTTGAGCGGGGGCCTCAAAGGACTGGATGAGTCAGCAGGCAGAGAAGATGTCGGGCGTTCCGGTCTATATGGGATATCTCACAGGAGCTGTGGGCAATTCTTCGAATTCTTAAAGCCCTGAAGATAATCCTTGATTAGTAGGACAATGCGATATCTTGCATGACTCTAGCAGCATGGGGATAGGGAGTTGGCGTGTGCGTTCCAAAGAATCGGGTATCTCGGTGCTAGGGACTCTGCCGCTGAGAACATAATTTGGTAAGTTGAGCAGAAAGCCTGCCTTCTATGGGCTTTCACCCTCAAAATCATCGCCAGTCAGTAGCGACATTCCAGGACGTCGCCACAAGGTCAATCAATTTCAATGGACTGCTGCTGCTGCATGTTGATGTGTGAATCTGACAGACATGGGCATAGAGAAAAACTGCCTGAACGTTGTAAAATCCCAAACCATTCTACGGGAGTTCAACATGCTGCTCACGAATGATTATAACTTGCAACACGGAGGCTCGTACTTACTCTATAGCTGTCTTACATGCTATATAGTTATGGTGCCGAATTGCAACACTAGATTCATATCATCAAGTCGCCACCGGCTCATCACTGATTCAGACATCAATCCGATTAAATACGGCTCATTCTAACCTCCCTTGCCATCTCGTGTTGAACTAATGCCTAAGCTCATAGAGGAATTGTATACAACCCCAACCCTTCTCCCACTACGGCAGCAGAAGAAAAGAACGCGTTGTCAATACAAATACCAGCTCGAGTTTCATTCGTGCACTTACCGCGACACACAGAGCATGCATCGTCTTCAATGAACCCACGCCCATCATCCCTCTTCTTCCAATGCATGTCCAGCGCCAAATTAAACTTCAGGTGAAGGTCCTTCAGATTGGCCATTGTTCGGAACAAGTGGTGCTTGACGTGGCCGGTCCATGTAATTATGCTGCGTCTCTCGGCAGGATAGTAGTCGAAGGATATTGCGAAGATCTGCAGGTTCGGTGGGAGCAGAGGTGGAGTTTTTAGTAAGCACTGCTCCAGGATTCCCTGATAGCAAAATATTAGCCAGGTTTTCGACTGCTTTTTCAAAGAGACCGTACTGTGTGCGACGACCGCCTAAGCTCTCGTCCCGTGCGAGCACCTATTTTACCTGGTGAGGCACCCACGTAAAGTTCCTTGAGCTCGGGACAGCACTCTGATATAGCGACCAGCAAGTCTGCAGGGAGATAACCCGCATCAAACCGCAGGCGTGTCAGACCCGACAGCCCAAGACCCAAATCTGATGAAGCAGAGTTACTCAAACGATGCAGTGTGAGGACGATATAATCGGGCGCGTGCATGCGATAAGAAAACTCTGAATAGAGCTGGAGGCGTTTGATGGAGGGGGCATGAGGAACGAAGACAGGTTCCACAAGGAAATGTGCAGAGCCAGTGTACTCCTGCAGTTCGGGCAGTCCGAGCATAGGACAAAACTCAGCGTCTACTATGGGGGAATGCGGAACTCCTCTCCGCACGAGAAGGGATAGCTTTCTGAGGGAGGGGGGCCCGCTGCCACCTGCGAGAGTCGCCACAAGCAACTTGACCAGCTCGTGGTCTTCAGGAATCTCAAGCGAGGTGAGGAGATGGGCCATACCCGATGCCGTGAGGGATCGAAAGAATTCTGTTACCGAGAATGGGTGGAAGAGGGATAGCTGTATATTGCTGATCATCTCGCGCTGTATGACTGCCAGCCATTTAGTTGTCCTCCTGTGGTACTCGCTATCGAAGTTGCCCGTGTAGCCTGTGTTGTAATCAAATGTTGCTATTTGTTTCAACATTCCTGGTGGCAGCTGTGTCACGTCTACAGCAATCATGCACTTCTGCATGCTGAGAAAGCGAAGGCGAGACAGTCTGCCGAGCTGTGCCAGCCTATATTCGTCGAATGGAAATCCTGCACAATCTACTCTGACTGCACCGGAGAAGCGCGGGAGGACGCGGAAGAATGCATCGAGGAGATGCTCGCCGTCCCCTTCCTTGCTGTATGGACCATCCCAACTGGCTGGCTCTATAGAGACGCGTCGAACATGTTGGGCGATTGCGAATGAACCCCATGCTTGCAAGCGTGCACTGCCTCTCGGAACATCGTAGCCTTTTGGAAAGAATAGATGAGGGGTGTCTGAGCTCTCTTGGCAGACAAAGGGGCGGAAGATGAAATGCCGGAAAGCGACAGATTTGCTGACGCTCGCAAATGTGCGACATGTCAACCGAATGTTCGAGAAATGTGGCTTTTGGACGTCGGTTTCTGGATCCTTTTCCTCGTCATAACTCTCAAATATACACTCCCAGAGTTCGGGTGGGATGCGAGATAAAGGGCTTGACGACGCACGTGGCAGAGAGTCGCCTTTTGTTAGTAGTGTAACCGTTTGCTCTGCCCTCTAAGATAGAAACGGACTTGCATGAGCGAGTACCGAAGGAAATTCCTTAAAGATACCCACCATTAGTAGTCTCTTCTCGTTTGAGACGTTCTCAGTTAGACAGTGGCCGCTTGCAAAGATTTGACAGATAAGGCCTCGATAAGGGACCTAACGCTGTCAAAAGCCGTTGGTCGATAGCTCACCGTCGCAAAGCAGGTTAAATGTTCGGGAGCCATGTTGAGAAAAATCATATTTATGTGCCAAGTCGTCCTGAGTCAGTCTTCGCGACGTTGTCGAGTGGCAGAAAAGACGCTCTTCCCTGCTTACTATCATGGCAGGAAGCTGGAATATTAATAGCGCATTTATATAGAGCGGCGGGAGGCGGGCCGCACAATTGATTACTTACATAACTCTTAGCTGTACAGTTTCTCACGCTAGCGCACTAAAGCTACCGACGTGCCAGTGGGCACTGTAAATCTTGAAGCAATCGCTACAAAGTCTCGACGTCGCCCGCCCCCTCCTCAAGAATGGTCAAAGGTACGCACAATAATCTTGTTGCCGATCTGTGATAATGAACGAGTCTCGACAGTATACAAGCCCGGAAAAGTAAGCCTACTCGATTGCCTGTGGAACAAGCGATGTTCTGATCAGAGCCATCTCAGGTCGCCATCGTCCTGCAAGGGCGCCAAGCAGGCAAAAAGGTCGTCGTGATCAAGCAGTTGGATGAGGGTACCAAAGACCGACCATACCCCCACGCACTTGTTGCCGGTATCGAGCGCTACCCACGGAAAGTGACAAGACGTATGGGCGCGAAGAAGTTGGCGAGCCGGAGCAAGGTCAAACCTTTCATCAAGGTGCGCTGGTTTTCTCGTCTCCTTCGATAGCCTACTGATCAGGTCTCGAACAGGTTGTCAACTACTCCCATCTCTTCCCCACGCGTTACGCTTTGGAGCTTGAGGGTCTGAAGGGCGCCGTATCAGCGGACACCTTCAAGGAGCCATCACAGCGTGAAGACGCAAAGAAGAACATCAAGAAGTTGTTCGAGGACAAATACACAGGGGGCAAGAACAAGTGGTTCTTCACAGCTCTCAGGGTGCGTTCCTCGTCTCCTTGCTTCTGGAATGGTAATACTAATGTTTGGCGTAGTTCTGAGTGGGTCGCGTCATTTGTGTAGGATATCAGGGGCCACAAAATTTTCACCATGTACCTATGCTGCATGCCCGAATCCTCATGATTTTTTTGCATGTCACGTTCTCGCGTCCTCACGTTCACAGGAACCACATCTACATTCCGGTCTCTTGTTACCCCTTTGTCAAATACTAGGCTTAGAAATCGTCGGGGATCAGAGAGTGCGAAATCTCGTGGCGAGGCTCGCTGATACGACGAACTCATTCTTGTGATCAGTTACCAGAAAACGCACTGAATATCACTTACTTTTACACGCACCCATATGATGCCGACTTCGACAGCATCAAAAGGGATATCGCATCTTCTATATTGCGAAGTGTTCTCTCGGTGAAGTACCGGCGCCACTGACATACATGCTTTACTTGTGCCCGCAGCAGAGCACGCAACCTTCACAGATCGGCGGGCGCCAATCCGAGAAATGTCCTTAGACTCAACCGCCATGAGCTCGCCAACGTCGACATCCTTCGATTTCACAGAGTCGGACATAAGTGGACCTAGTCCCCGTTGTCTCTCAGTGCTGTCAGTGATATCCGATAACGCGCCTACTATGTCGTCAGTGACTCGAAGTTCGAGACACTATGCTACGGACATCTTGACTGTTTTCAAGGTGAGGATCACTCAGTGGACGAAATTCAACAACTTAATGGGCTGTCATAGGTCGAGGACCATATATTTCGTATCAACAGGGCGCTTTTAGACAATGAAGAAGCTATGATACCAGGAGGCGTGGGCTCGGAGAATGATCCTATCGAGCTCACATATATCAAAGCGGCAGACTTTGAGATTCTTATGGATTTCCTGATTCAGGGGTGCGCATGATATCTTTATACTCGAACCATTCGATCTTCACAGGCCTATCTATCTAGCACCAGATACGACAAGAAGCCATTGACCTTGATTGATTGGGCTTCCGTTATCGCAGTTTGCTCCAGATATGGGATGCAGCGCGTTCTTGGTCTTGCTCAGAAAGCCCTGCTGGATCATCAAAATGCTTCATTGGACATCAGTCGCGCAGGTGCAGGGTTCGAGATGGCGACATACGGCATGTATTTTCTCATTCGAGAGAAGGGAACAACAAACTATCTCATGAATTGGTGCCGCAAAAATACGGAAGGCGCACAATTGCACCTCTGGCCTCGGGAAAAATCAAACAATGAGGACAAGAAATCTCAGGTAAGATAGTCCAACTATCCGATCGCATGTCTTGGGAAACCATCTATCCGCTAGATATTTTTTGTCAACAGATCTGGCGCGTTACACCACGCTGCGAGTGGCCTCGCTGTCGATATCGTCGGTACGTATATGATTGCAGCTTTATTATTCCGATCTTCATAATTGAAGTCACCTCTTCTCAGACGATGTCCCTGTCCTCCGTCGTGAACGGCCCGCTTCCAGTCGCCCAAATCCATGGTCACATGCTCTGCCGGAATTCTCCTTCATTAACTCGCAGATACGCGTCAAATTCCTCAGTGATCCTTCCCTACCATCATGTACAGACGACTTCTATCCCGACGACTCATGGGCTACGAAAGATTTCATTCTTGCCACTCGACCCGAGAAGGATTTTCATATGCACCCAATATCAGATTTCTCTCCTTGGATTCCAGCAGCCGTGGTAGGCTCAATTCCATACGAGACTGGTGGAAATCACAGCAAGGATTGGAGAGTGTTAGTAGAAGAGAGACAGGATAATGTTGGAGGCGAGAGAACGTCATGGGAGATCGTGGCAGCAACGAAGGTGTGAGGCAGTGATGTGGTAACCGTCCGGAGTTATCTTGAATTTTCTTCTTTGTATTAGTACGATTACAACTGTGAAATATATTTGATTGGCTATGCCTGCTTGTTGGACAAGCGTAGATATGGAGGGGGGTAAGAGCTATTGCTATGTTTAGGATGATTTTTTCTTGCACCCCGTCGAATGAAAAGATTTTCGGCAACTAGAAAAAGTATACAATTTATACAGTGCTCAGATCGCACGTTGCAGCGATTTTGAGGCTTTTACTTCGAAAAGTCGGTGGCACAAATTCAATAAGCATCAATATCGGCACTCGCCGAAAAGAAAATGGGCATAGACTCAGACTCACTCTTCGATTCCCTTGGCTGCTTGACTTCAACCCAGTCACAAACCTCTACTTTCTATTAGCCTTCGGCGCAGCTCCCTACTAGCTGCGTACATATAGCCTCTGTCTCAGTTGGTGCTTGCATTCCGGCGGCTGTGGCGTGTCACTTCTCACATAGCTGCCCACAAATTTCCATGATGGACCACAGTGCGTCTAAGCAGTACGCTGGCCACTTGTCCGAGCCAATCCCACCGGTGCTTACGTCGTGCCATTCTTTTCGTATATTACTACCACTTTCCCTACGCAGATGGTGGATGCATTACCACTCTCGGCTTGAATGTTGATTCAAAAGCAAAGGCCTAGTACCATGATGACAGTGGCTTTCTTGAAACGGTGATAACGTCTCTAAGCGCCTTGCACGTGTGAACGGCATGGCCAGAGACGTTATAAGTGTTGTGTACGAGGGTCTAGCCCAAGTCTCCTCATAAGAATCCCCCATGAGCTCTCCAACATCGACTGTGTTTGATTTTGATTATCCGTCGAGCGTTGGTCGTTCTTCAGTGTCGCCGCCAGCCACCCCCACTGTGACGGTGTCAAGACACTACGTTCAAGATGACATAGCCGTCTTCAAGGTGATTGGATTTTAGTACACATACAGAGACGGGCTTCCTAATGTAGATAGGTCGAGGACCACGTATTCCGAATTAACAGGACAATCCTAGACCGAGAAACCGATATGATTCCTCGGAGTGAATCACAAGACCCAATCGAGCTTAAGAACATCAGGCCAGAAGATTTTGAGATTCTGTTAGATTATTTGAGCACAGGGTACGTTGGTGTTCAGCTTCGGCCGAAAGCTAAAAGCTGATCACATCTATAGCATGAGATATGACAAGCAGCCTCTGAATGTAGTTGACTGGGCCTCTGTAATCGCTGTCGGCTCCCGATATAGGATGCAACGCATCTTGGATCATGCCTGCAATGCTTTGCTAGACCAGCACAATACTGCCACCAATATCAGAACGGCAGGCGCAGGGTTCGAAAGAGACACATACGGGATGTATTTTCTCATCCGTGAGAAGGGAACTGCCAACTATCTGGGCGATTACTGGTATCGTAGCAAGGAGGGAGTGCAGCTGCAATTATGGCCCCGCCAAAACGAATCAAATGAGGTCAAGATGTCACAGGTATGACGGACATGTATCATACGAGATTTCTCAGAAATCAAACCTATGAACATTCTAGGTATTCTTTATTGACAGGGCTGGGGCGCTGCATCACGCCGTGACTGGGCTTGCGGTCGATATCATAGGTTCGCATCTTGTGTCTCTTCTCAATTCTGTGCCTCCATCTGACGAGAATATCTCCCAGACAATGTTCCCATTCTGCGTCGTAATCGCCCCGTGTCTAGTTCCCCAAATCCTTGGTCGCACCCTTTGCCGGAGTTTTCATTCGTTAATTCCCAAATCCGTGTCAAATTCTTGAGTGATCCATCCTTGCCGTCGTGCACAGACGATATGTACCCTAAAGGATCTTGGGCTACCGGAGACTTTGTGCTGGCAGCACGGCCCGAGAAGGACTTTCATATGCATCCAATATCTGATTTTTCTCCATGGATTCCGGCAGCCGTAATAGGTCGTCTTCCATACGAGACTGGGGCCAACCACGACAAAAAATGGCGCGTCTTGGTGGAAGAGAGAAAGGAGGATGCAGGTGGCAAGAGAACGTCATGGGAAATTGTGCCAACTAGCAAAGGGTAACTCCTATTTGTGCTGCACCCTTGCATAACCCTGCAATGTTGATATATCAATGTATGCATCCTTGAAATAGACTTAAATATAACCATCTTCATTTCATGCGATTCTCTGTATCATACATAGCAACTAGATCGGTATGCAAAATGCCCTTCACATTACGATTTGAGCAGCAAGCCATTAAATTGAGAGAAACTCTGCTCAAGGGGCGTATTGGAGATGCCTGCAAATGACGTTAACATGCAGCGGTCACGCATAAACAAGACGAGAACTCACGGCCACTTTTGAGGGTGCTGGTCTCTGATGGCTTTGAGGTTGACCATGGCCTGCGCGAGTCCTGGGAAGGCGTACTCTCTGCTCAGCTGCTGAATGACCTTTTCTACGACAAAGTCACTAGCACGGCGTGACTCGATATCCCATAGGATATATTCGCAGATATATGCAACGCTAGCCTGATCGCCTGTCGTCATAGCTTTGTCTCGTCTGGCCCTGAAATGCGCCTTTGCTAACGGTGAGGTGTAGAACATTAACCCTGTGTCCTCATTATTTTGGTATACACTGCGGGTGACAGCGTAATCGGCCTGCGTATAATGTTCGAGGTGGGAAATTTGCTGGAGGAGCTATGATGCGCAAACGAAAAATGTGAGGAAATCAGATAGTGGCAGAGAGAACCACGGACCTCGACTGTGCGCTTGAAACCTTTGGCTGGTGGGCCGACGATTCCCGGGAGAGCTGTGCGAGCATTCTCCGGAATAAATGTGGCTGATTCGTATGCGGATTGTAGGTCAAGTTCCTTGCCACATGTAGCCTTATGGCGGTTCTTCCAGTCTTTCTTTTGACAGCCTCTGCAGATATCAGTATCAATAAGTTTCAAGAGACATTGAATTGGGGAAGATTCTTACACAGAGCAGTAGAGCACTTCACGATCGATCTTGAAGCACGGTGCACATCTCTTGAACGCACTTCCGGCCGTCTCCACCGCCCCACATCCGGTGCAGTAGCGGCCTTTGTTGGCCGTTCGCTCCTTGAAAGCAGCCTTCATCTCTTTTGTGAAGATTCCGGCCTCCTCCTTGTTGTGAGCTGCGTGAGCACCCTTTTGCAAAAAATTATCGAGGGGACTTCGTTCCTTATCGCGCGTGCGACTAGGTTTCTGCACCGTGATCTTCGGAAGCTCTAAGCCAAGGAAGGAACGAATGATAAACTGAATAGTATGAGCTATCAAGGAGGAGGATCAGCGGGATATGTACTGGTTTTGAAACAGCCCACTTACTGATGAGCTTGTTCCGCAGGACCAAGATATACGCTAGAGCAATCCCATCTATGTCTTGGGAGTCCTGATGAGCAGCCGACACTGCATCCCAGTCTTTGTTTGAAACATAGGATCTAAGCGTCTTCAATCATGATGCTGGATGTGTCAGAGTGAAAGGCTTACGGCTCAGCAGGCCGAGACGATAGGTTGTCTGGGGTGATCGCCGTTAGCAAGTCGAGCATGTTTTGACCGTTATCGCGTACTGGGGGATTCAAGTCAGCATAATTCTTGCAGAGAAACGTATGCCGTACGATATGAAAGCCTGAGCTCTTTATAACAGCTGAGACGAGCTTTATCAAGGTTCGGCGATATGCCGCAGGCTTGAGACAACCCCACCAAAACATGGGGCCCCCGCTCTGCAGGAGTTGCAGCTAGCCATTTGGCAGATAAATCATATTGATGGCTAAAAGGATGTTTACTTGAGTTACTAAGTTGTTCATATCATGGTGCAACTATACACGTACGTATACCCAGCAGTCTCAACTGCGATATCAAATTGCAGACAGCGCAGAGATAGCATAAGCCCCGAATATTCATCGAGGTCTTCCTGCTGTTGCCTTTTACTTCGATTTTGCATTTCGATGATGCAAGATTCGAGGGAGTTGCGGGCATTTATCAACTTCCTGTTGTCTAGCAATCGCTCGAATGCGTCGTTCCACGCTTTTGGCGCGGAAATGGCTTCATGGCATTGGGGGATAATGAATGAAGTCATTAACACAGACTGAGGATGCATGTTAGGGATACGAGATAAGAAGTGACGGCAAGGCAGATAGTTGTAGGGAGCAAGGGCCTGCCATATGATCCACCTGGGGGGGCTCAGAACGGCGTTGAACGCGTCAATGCGGCATATTGCCGCCGTTCATGAAGCTTCCGGTGGCAGTATCCTCCGCCTTTCAACACTCTAGCTTAACCTCATTCATGACTACTTCCAGATACCTCCCCCAAATATGCTTGCACGTGTATACAGCATTGCACACAAGCGCTGAAGGACAATGCATGGGCGTCAATCCGATGATCCAACTTTGGAGTCAACCACCATGAACTCCCCTAGCTCTACAACCTTTGACTTCACGGGGTTGGAAGCAGACCCAATCTCCTCCCGATCACCATCTCCAACTTACACAACGCGCTCAAGGTATTATATTCCTGATGATATCGCCACATTTAAGGTGATTGTGGTTCATTTCATCTATGGAGTCAGACTGGGCCTGATGCGAACAGATCGAAAATCGTCTTTTCCGGATTCATAGGACTGTGTTGGATGAAGAAACAGACCAGATTCCTCGCAGTGATTCGCAAAAGACCATTGAACTCAAGAACATAAAAGCCAGTGATTTTGAGATTTTGCTGGATTACTTGAATCTAGGGTGCGCTCACCTGTTTTAAAAACCAAAAAGTATATCGACAGCTTGTTGCTTGAACCCTAGCACGAGATACGACAAGCAGCCATTGGCTGTGGCCGATTGGGCCTCGATCATTGTCGTCTGTTCGCGGTTTGGAATGCAGCGTGTGCTGGACCACGCATGCAAAGCCCTTTTGTGCCAGGACATCGCCGCCAACTGTAGCTCTGCAGGTGTAGGCTTCGAAAGGGACACATATGGAATGTATTTTCTCATCCGAGAGAAAACAAGTGGTCACTGCCTTAGTCATTGGTTTTCGAAAAATACTGAGGGTGTACAGCTACACCTTTGGCCCCTCAAGAAAGACCTCGGCGATAAATCTCAAGTAGGATTATGTCTTTGAAACCAGATCCTACAAAACTTACAAGTATGGACGCATTAGGTATTCTTCGTCGACGGGCATGGCGCGTTACATCATGCACTGAGTGGACTTGCAGTGGATATTGTCGGTATGGGTATCACACATCTCTTTGTCTGATACATTAATTTGACAGCAATTCTGGATAGATGATGTCCCCATTTTGCGTCGCCATCGACCCGTTTCCAGCCAACCAAATCCATGGTCACATCCTTTGCCGGAATTCTCATTCGTGAACTCGCAGATACGCGTCAGGTTCCTCAGTAATCCATCATTGCCTTCATGCGCGGACGATTTGTATCCCCAAGACGCATGGGCTACGAAGGACTTTGTGCTCGGGGCACGACCCGAGAAGAACTTCCATATGCATTCGATATCAGATTTTTCACCCTGGATTCCGGTAGCATTAGCTGGGTCTTTTCCATACGAGAATGGAGCTCTCCGTGATAAGAAATGGCGGGTATTGGTAGAAGAGCGGAAGATGGATATCGGTGACGAGAGGACGTCATGGGAGATTGTGCCAGTAAACAAAGTGGATTTCCCGTAGGGAGCATTTGGCATACTAATTTGCTGTGTTTAGCTGTGTTTGTCTACTGTATTACTTTGAAGCTACCTTTTACATGTAGAGGTTGATTTGCCCACCGTACAGAGCGAGGCCCTGGTGTGAAATGCGTGTGCTAGCACTGGCACTGCAGCAATCGTGAATCGCACTCAATCGCTCGTCCCATCGGCGACAAATGGGTTGCAAGTTACCCCTAACTTGATTAGATCGTCCATCTGCGGCCCGCAGTTGGAACTTGGCAGGCAGTGTTAAAGCTCCTCATCCTGAAGCTTCAATCTCCACGAGCTTTTTGTGACCACTCTTTCACTCTGGGCTGGTCATACGATCACCGTAACTGGTGTTGTGGATCTAATAAGTCTCTATAGGCATGTCGCAAACTCTCGTTCACCTTGTCTACATCCATGGATTCCAAGGTTTGTCCTTGTGGACTTCACGATGATCAGGACGAGTCATCGATATATAGCCAGGCAACGATCTCACTTTCCAGGTGCGTATACTATATTCATGAACTACAGCTTACAATGGACGCCAACCGGCCCACAGACATTTCCGAAGGATTTGCAGCAACACTTGGCCAATGTGTTCCCTCCGCATCTGAAAGTGCAGAGCAGTTTGTACCCGACATATAAGAGCAAGAAGCCTATATCGTTCGCCACCCACAACTTCCTGGAATGGTGAGTGGACCAATGCTCTCTGGTCATTCTGAGTATCCCGACGAGACAACCCGCAGGCTGGAAACTCAACCTCCAGGTCCAGTCATACTCATGGCCCACTCAATGGGCGGCTTACTGGCAGCTGACGCAGCTACGAACACATCCAACAAAGCTCATAGAGTCATAGGTATGGTGGCATTCGACACACCATACCTTGGCATGCACCCGCACGTCGTGATCAGCGGCATTGCCTCACTAATCCCCAAGGACGACGACGAAGAGAAGAAGTCTAAGCCTTCGGAGAGGAAGATGAACCACCCCCATGTTGCGATAGTCGATGAGGCTGTTACTGACGATTGGGAGGCATACAAGCAGAGAGGGCCCAGTGTGTCTCTATTCATTTGTGGAGATGAACGAGCCACTGACGGTGACATAGAGCCTGAAGCATCCAAATCTTCGATCTCAATTGGATCTAGTCATACACAGTCCTTCTCGGCCACCCCGCCAACGCTACCGCCATACTCTCCGCACTCCCCGCCCACCTCTCCTGGCAGCTCTTCGCTGGATCCTGAGTTTTATATCAATAAAGCCCTATCGCATCCCTTCGTATCTGGCTCCCTCAAGTTCATCTCTGCGGCTAAAGATGACCCTCTCGTCAAGTGGGCTCGCAAGCACTCCGATGCGCCGTTCGTCGCTGGCAAGACCTGGATCGTCGAGCACTTTCAATTCGGCTCGTGTATGTTCGACATATCCGACTTGAAGGAGCGTTACGCGCGCCTTGTTGCATGGGAGGGCCTATGGGTGAATTATTGGACGGAGACACTGCCACGGAAAAAGGGCGGTGAGATGGCGGAGATTGAAGTGGGTGAACAACGCGACAAAGAAAACGACGTTGCCTTGCTTGAGACAGGCATAGCTGAGCCAAATGTGGCTACCGATGAAAACGCCTCGGAGCAGCCACTAAGCCCGGCAATGACGGCGAATAGCCCATCCACGTCTGAGCTTAAAGCTATGCAGAAGGCGGAAGCAAAGGCCACTAGTAAAGCAGAGAAGGAACGCTTGAAAGAAGAGAAAGCTGTCGTGAAGGCTGCGCAGAAAGCAGCGAAGAAGGGCATTGTTCCCCCACGGCACTTCATCGTCCTTCCCACCGGGCTGGGGCGTATACTCGGCGGGAGCGAGAAGTGGGAGGGTGTCGTGATCGCGGGAGTGCAGGACGAGGTCGCTGCACATTGCGGGCTCTTCATACGAGATCAGAATCTTGACTATGATGGCCTAGTTGAGAGGGTCGGAGCGAAAGTTTTGAAATGGTGCGAGTCCGTGCGGTAATATGAAGTCTAAATATTTTCTTGCCATGTTGCAGTTTTTCAAGTTCTCATTCCGTTGCATGGGGGTATTTCTTCGTCTTTGAGTGATATGTCTCCTGATCTCGTTGTGATTATTTGAAAATGACTGTTGGTCTGTCGGGGAAGCTCTCCATCGCGCCGTTCTTCGCAACACACAAAGCTGCGGCCTATGCAAAGCAATCAGCAAAGGAGCTGTTCATCATTAGACATTAGAATGTGAACAAACGCACCCGGTTACACTCCCTTAGCAACACCCTTGCCTCTTCCACACTCAGTTCTTCGTCGACAGATTTTGTTGCGCGTGAATGACTTTCATCAATGCGCATAAGGCCGGCGACAAGGTATCCCGTCCAACAATCCCCCGCTCCAGTCGTGTCTACAACCACGTCTACTTTTGCTGCGGGCTCGAACAGAACACATCCATTCTTCACAAAGGGCAGGTGCGCAAGGACACCAAGAGCGCCTAACGTACACACAACGTTGATATACTTGAAGAGTTGCGAGGAGGCAAATTGAGACAGGAGGCCCAGGTAAGGTTGTAGTTTGTCTGCGAGCGTTTTCGGAAGTGGTTCATCAGTAGTTAAGGTCAGGTGGGTGATCTCTGCTGGAGCATCGGTGAAGGCAGCCAGAAGCTCCCGCGCTTCTCCTTCGTTCACCACGAGCCAGTCAATGCAATCCCACCGAATCTCGCCAGATATTTGAGCTGGAGTTGGCATGGGAGAGGGGTTGAATGTGGTAGTTATTGGCCGTTTAGCGTGCTTGGAAAGGCGGAGGTACTCGAGTGTGGTCTCAAACGGAATCTCATTTTGGAGCAGCATATGCGTGAATGGCTCGAGGGAGTCGGTAGTTGGAGATGCAAGGGCAGCGTAGTTTGCGCCTTTGAAGAGTACTGTTTATCGAGTCAATTTACTGCCCTAAATTAGGATTTTGCAGTCGTACTGATGCTGTTTTCTCCACCTTGTGTGAGTTGGATAATTGCACGGCCAGTTGGCTCCTAAACACGATGTGTTATGATACGATCAAAGATTGGATTATTTGACATACCTGGGTAATTTCTATACCCTGCACGTCGACCCCGAAGTCCGCGATGTTGTCTTTAACAGAGACCTCATCTTCCCCGATGGCGCCAAAGAGGGAAACAGCACCACCAGCTTTGGCCACAGCTACAGCCTGGTTGGCTCCCTTTCCTCCAGGGCGTTTGGAGAGGTGGCTAGATGAGATGGTTTCACCTGGGCGCACGATGTCTTTCACTGATGGACGCGTGCTTAGATGATCTCTGACAATCTTCGAACAGGATGCAAACCGTACCATGGAAAAATTCATCAACGTCTTCACGTCATGATTATCAGAGACAAGGGTCCTTTGGGGGGCTGTTGGGCTCACTGATGGATCCTCGGACGAGACAGCGCGTACTCGAGGACATGACAAAGAATAGCAAAGAATGAAGTAGCACTAGTATGCGAATGAAACCCAAGCGGTGGCTGTACAACCCTTCTGTTTGTCTTGAACGATCGATTCAGAATAAAACCTCACCACCACCTTGCCGCCCACGGGTTCTAAGAGTGCGCTAGGCAGAGCTGTAAGTGCAAATATCTACACAGACTTACACTTGCTCATAGCCAGCGCAGATCTAGACCCCTCTTCAGGCCAAACGCATCGGTGAAACCAACATCGTCTCATAGGCCCACTGTTTGCTATTGAAATATAAGTTTAACATGTCGATATTTGGGAACGCAGCGAACCAATCAGCTCCGGCTGGAGGCTTGTTTGGCTCTACAAACACTGCACAACCTTCTGGAGGTCTATTCGGCAATACCAACAACACCGCAGGGCAGACGGGTGGAGGGCTATTTGGAAACGCTGGAAACACAGGTGGTGGTGGGCTCTTCGGATCGACGAATAACACGAACACGACTCAAAATCAGGCAGGTGGAGGGCTATTTGGCTCCACAGCTACTCAGCAGCCGGCCGGTGGGGGATTATTCGGGAGCACGAATACGAACACTCAATCGGGCGGAGGTCTGTTCGGGAACACGGCCGGGAACGCGGGCGGGCAACAGACCGGTGGGGGATTGTTTGGCAATAGCAACGCAAACACGGGAAATACACAGACCGGTGGAGGACTGTTCGGCAGCACGAACACAAGTACCACCACGCCATCGCTTACTTTGAACACAGGTGGTGGCCTCTTCGGAAACAACAATGCTAACAACGCGACAGCTGCGAATCCGCTTTTTGGAAATAAAAATCCTACCAACATCTTCGGGGCGAACCCTAATACGAATCAGACCGGCAACACAGTTGGCACAACCCCGAACCCTTCAAATCCTTTATTTGGAGGCGGTGGGCTGTTTGGGAGCACAAATAACAATGCGAACAGCCAGCAACCAACTACTGGTGGATTATTTGGCTCTTCGAACAACAACAATCAGCAGCAGCAGCAGGGCGGGGGGCTATTCGGGAGCTCGGCAGGTCAACCGCAGAGCAGCGGGCTGTTTGGAAATACGAATTCCCAACAAGCTGGTGGGGGCGGATTGTTCGGTAATACCGCCAACAACGCCCAACAGCCCACGGGAGGACTGTTTGGCAGTACCACCGCCAATGCTCAACAGCCCACAGGAGGGCTGTTCGGCCAATCTCAGGCCAAACCTACGACAAATATCTTCGGCACATCTACGAATAACAACGCCTTAACCGCATCCACACTAAATCCCCTGTCGAACACTGGTAATGCAAACCAAGGCGGCGGACTATTTGGCAGCACCCTGCAATCCACGAACAACTTGTCTTCTACCGCGCGGGGGGGCGCAGGCGAAGCGGACGCGCAGACGCAGTTTGCTACACTCGCGGGCAGGATAGAAGGGATTGCGGCAGCATGGAATTCCCAGAGCCCGGACTGTCGATTCCAGGCAAGTTTTAGACCTCCTTCCAAAGACTCTGTGCTGACATGATTGGTCAAGCATTACTTCTATAATCTTGTTGACCCAGCACAAGTCAATCTTTACGGACGTCCACCTAATGCAACAAACGAGGCGCTATGGCAGAAAGCCGTGCGGGAGAACCCTGATCGGACATGCCTGGTGCCCGTTGTTGCTATTGGTTTTGACGATCTACAACAGCGTGTTGATGCACAGGCGCAACAAGCCACCGCCCATCACGAGAAGTTGAAGGTGTGCATATATATGCTCATTGACGCACGGACGAATGCCATTGATTTATGTGTATATTAGGAATTAAGAACGCGGATCGAGGCCCTGTCGCAACGACACTCCATCTCAAACGCCACTCGCCTCTCCCGTGCTTCTGCTCTTCAAGCTCAAATAACACACCGTCTCTTAAAACTCATACAACATCTACACCTTCTTATCCCGGCTCTACGGTCTTCTGCGATACGACCGGAGGAAGAGGCTCTACGATTACGCTTAGAGGAAATTGAGGAAGACGTTAGACGAGGGCGACTGAGAGGAAAGCTCAACGAGCTTTGGGCAGTTGTTGGAGCACTGGGGAACAGTGCGAAGGGAAGCAGGGAGGTTGGGGGCGGGGGGACTGAATGGGCGGTTGTTGACGAAGATGGACTGGCTCAGATAGCGCAAGTAAGCTGGGCCCTAATCTCATTCACGGATACATTTTCTGATGAGTTTTGTCTATCAGATCTTGACTGAACAGCAATCTGGTCTGCAGCACTTGACGAAAATCTTGCAGCGGGAGATGAAGGATGTGGCTGTCATTTTAGGCAAAGGTGATGAGGATACGGCCATGGACCATCAGTCAGAAGCTTTCAGTCCTGCGTCGACGCTACGAGTGAGCGCGCTACGGTGATTTATACATATACTACATTGTATTCTCAGCATCTTCGTCTCGTCGTACCATGCCTACTCTTGACTATGCTCGCGGGGAAAGTCATGCGAACTATGAGATGAGTGGCGCGCCACAAGCCGATGTGACCCCGCACACATCGCTCTCTATTGTTTGTTGCCTTGTCTGATACTCAGTTGCATGAAATTCTGCCCTCCTCCTTGACGTCTATACAGAATTCGCGTCTACAATGCGTTTCCGTACACTCGAGATCAGATGGCACGACTCAAAGCCAATCTCGACGTGTGATTTCCAACCAGTCTCCTTCAAGAAAGCGCGTCCTGCCGTTGGGCAGGAGATGAACTTTGCGGCGCAGAGCTATAGGCTTGCAACAGGTGGAGAGGATAATCACGTTCGGGTGAGTCTCTCCCCGTCGTTGACTTGTGCATAGTTGCTCATGAGCGCTCGCAGATATGGATGGTCCATCCAAACATTATGCCCGTTGAGAACGTGAGCGCGAATGTCGACCAGCCAGCTCCACGCCAGCCCCGTGTGGAATATTTAGCTACGCTCAGTCGCCACTCTGCTGCAGTGAACGTAGTGCGTTTCTCCCCCAATGGTAAGTGACATATCTTCACAATCTTGGACGGGGGTGTTTATATGGGCGGTATGAAGGTGAAGTGATCGCCTCGGCTGGAGACGGTACGTTGGATGATGTCTATTGGCTACCCTATGCTGATGTAATCGCGAAGATGGAATGATCATTATCTGGGCCCCGTCCAACAGCCCTCAGACAAGCACATACGGGAGCGATCTTAGCCCTGAAGATCTTCAGTATGAGAAAGAGCATTGGAAACCAAGGACGACATTTAGGTGAGACGCACAATGTGCCGAAGCTTCAGTTGCTGACTGGTGATCAGATGCACGACAATGCAAGTCTATGACCTTGCTTGGAGCCCTACAGGCGAATATTTGATTGCTGGAAGCACTGATAACTGTGCGAGAGTATTTGCTGCAACTGACGGTAGGCTCAGTTCTCGTGCGTCTGCGCTCACATACTGACATCTCACAGGCAAATGTGTCTATGAGATTGCAGAGCACAACCATTATGTTCAAGGTGTCGCCTGGGACCCCCTGAATGAGTATATTGCTACCCAGAGCAGTGATCGGTCCATGCATATATACAATATATCCAACAAAAACGGCACTTTCGAAGCGCATGCTGTCGGCAAGAACACTCGAATGCAGCACCGTCATAGTCGTACTCCTAGCAACAGCGGCCGCCCTAGGATACGCCGACACGAATCCAATACGAGTGATGCAGAGTCGTCTGTTAGCGAGCAGACCACTAACAAAGACGACTATTACACTGCCTCCGCTTCGGGCAGTCAACACCATCACAGCAGCAGCGGTGCACCGTTGACCCCCGCCACTTCAGTGGCGAGTACACCTTCGACCATGTTCCCTCCCCCCCCAATCGACAAGCCCTCTTCGCGGCGCTCCTCGTTCAGCGGCTCGAATGCACCTAGCTCGCCTGCAAACTACGGCCGCTATGGACGATCGCCCTCGCCCATGCCTGCTCTACCTGCTATCCGAAGTCTTCCCTCGGCAAGCGGCTCCTGGTCTTCGGTCAAGCTATATGGGGATGAAAGCTTCACCAATTTCTTCCGCCGTTTAACTTTCAGCCCCGATGGTGGTCTTCTTCTGACCCCTGCTGGGCAGTTCGAAGATCCCTCCGTCATTCCAGGCAAGGCATTGACGGCGATCAAAACCGAAGATGCACCTACCCGTGGCCGAAAGACACGTCCATCAGTAAATACGGGAGAGAGTAGCAGCTCTGGATCTGCTTCCTCAGTTTACATATACTCCCGAGCAAATTTCGCTCGTCCTCCTATTGCACAACTTCCTGGGCACAAAAAGGCCAGCGTCGCAGTCAGGTTCTCTCCTGTACTATATGAATTGCGAAGCTTTGGAGGTGGTGCAGAAAACCCAAACGAGCCAAAGACAGCCATACTGGAAAAGGGCAAGTGGGGGTCCATGGATTTAGATGTTGTAGGACCTCGCACAACTCAGTCTACCCCTACAAATGAAAACGCGGGGCTTCTAACGCACAACAAGCGACCCTCCCTGACCCCATCAGTTGCCTCTTCAATTGTATCTCCTAGCCCTGTTGTCGCAGGTGCTCTCAACACCATGATGCCTTCCCCAGCATTGACGCCTATCGACATGATAGGAGATTCAAATTCTAAACCGTCAACGCCAGCACCGCCGAGTCTTCTCAATACCGGGTCCATATTTGCACTGCCATACCGAATGTTGTTTGCAGTTGTCACTATGGACACTGTAACTATCTACGATACTCAGCAAGCAGGCCCTGTCTGCCTTCTGACCAAATTACATTACGACGAGTTCACAGATATGTCATGGTAAGTCCCCCCTTTCTTCTGCTCTTGTTTTGGTGGCACTGAAAAACTTTGTTAGGTCGCCAGATGGACAATGTCTCATTCTTTCATCCCGAGACGGGTATTGCACAATCGTGGTGTTTGATGAGATTCTCCCGGCGTATCACACACAACAGCAAGCTCTGCAACTGCAATCCATCGCTCATCATCATTCTGTGCCACTGACACACACCACTTCCAATTCATCCTCTTCCATCTTGGGAAGCCCTCAGAAACGAAGCGAAGCGCTGTCGTTGACACCAGCAATAAGCACAGACGTTTCAGGGCCTGTGAACATCGGCGAGAAAAGAGATGCGGTGGATGAGTCAGAGGCTGCGGCTGCAAAAGCAGACGAACCACCAAAAAAGAAGCGGCGTGTTGCATTAGTTCACGTTGGTGGTCTAGACCCCTAAATGTGCACGCCGCGTTCTGGTGACCCCTAGTTTAATATACTGGCTGTGGACATGTGAGGGATACTTTATATCTTAATAATTCAAACGTTCTTCCTATTATCGTGTATAGCCTAACTAGGCCTAACTTCCCTATACATCTCGAGGTTGCGCCAGCAAAGTTGGGACTGTCAGTCCGCTGCATGTCCAAACATTCACTAGACTCGAGAGAGCATTTCAAGTCCAGTAGCCTTCAAGCTTCAAGTTCAGGAATTAGATCAGCAAATATGGTCTTTTAAAAAAATTTGACCTAGACGGGACTACCCAGAAAGCATCTAGAAATAGCCACGCATTAAGCTGTCACAAACAGTTCTCTTTTTCTTCGACGCTCGTTGGTCCTCGGGCAATGACGGACAGTGCAAGACATTCCCAAATTATGCATATGATACAATGTAGCACAATGCTATCGAAAATATAGAAATCTCGACGGCGGAAGTCTAGACATTAGCGGCCGCCAGCAAGGCAGTATAGTTGGGTGAACCGAGGCCTTTAGAAATAGGGTCAACGCTCTGGAAACTCTGAGCAAGATAAACCTACCAGTAACTGGGTCCCATCCCTTGGCGGCGGGAAAGCCTTTGGTGCCACAACCAGGATTACTACCTGTACGTTTTAAATCAGACAAAAGCATGAAAAAGAAGGATTGTATGTAATAACTAACCTTTGGTGATGTCGTTGAATGCACTTGGATTTGCATACAACCACGGGTTGAGGAAGCCCAATGGCGACTTTCCAGCATTCAGCAATTGGTCATTGATCAAAGCGATCACGCTGGAGAAAATGGGACTGGCGCAAGACGTGCCGTCAACGGGCTCCACAGTGCCATCGATAAAAACCTGCACTTTCACGCCCTGCGCGGAAACATCGGGGTAAGCACGACCGCTCTTGTTGTATAGGCCGGCGTACTTATTGCCGAGGATGCCAAGGTAGTTGGACACAGCAGATGACTCTGCGCGTGTATATGTTCATTAGGGGCCAGCAAATACCAGCTGAGAGATGCAAGTCACGCCATGATGCAGTGGGGAAATAGTTGGAAAAGCCTCCTGCAGAGAGAGATGCACCGATCTCTGGGACGCCAGAAGTAGCACCAACTAAGGTGACACTAAGAAGAATTAGCTTTTTTTTATCAGTATAATGCAGAAATGAACTCACTAAGGGCACGAGGGGAAGGTCGGAGGGAAACCAGTTGTGGAGTTGCACTGGACACCTGGGGTCGATGCAACACCACCGTCACCAGAAGCGAAGAGGATCGACACACCCTTGGCAGTGAGCTGCATATATGAGTTACACAGCGCGCTGAAATTTTCCTCAATTCGAGCAACTAAGCCGCTGACGAAATCACTGACATAGAATCGGTCAAGGATAGATCAGATTCAACGTCCAGGCCGTATGATGTTGTCAGCACAAGTGGGGGGGAGGATTCGCCAATGAGAACGTTGATATAATCGAGGTAACCTTGGTCATCTCCATCATGGTAGTCGGACCCCTCTGAGATAAATGTTACAGGCACATCAGTGGCAAGACCTGGATACACAAAGGATCAGCAGCCGCATTGACAGTAATTCAGGGGATTGCGTGCCAACGGTGTACTGAATATCCAAATTCTAAGGGAAACCAGTTAGTTCTCGCTCTCCCGAGCTTCGATAAATACAGCGCACAGCTTCGCCACCGGCTGAGCCAGGGTCTTGAGGATTGGTACCATTATCAAGCGTCTGAAGCGTGAAGGTCGTATTGAGCGACATGTCTGGCCGATATTTTTGGAGAAAAGCCTTCAAATCCGACTAAAATTTCATGTTAGTCACTAGGATCAAAGTTCGTGAGATACGTATGAGTGTACCTTTTCAGCGAATTGATCATCCATGCCGAATACGCCGATGCTGTTGTTTTTATTTGTTGCAGGGGATATTGGTATGTTATAAAGATCCTGGAGACATGCTGGAGTGATAGAAGAGCTGCACTTGGAAGGAATTGTAGTATTGGAGGTAGTGCCAGCACGCTTTCCCGGGCTCATCACTGACGGTAGGCGAGATCGCCTCACAAATCTGGGCGATTCGCAGATCAATCTAAATGGCGAGGAAAGCAATGCCAGAGGCTTACGAGGTAGTGGGAGTAACTGCTCTGATGTGGTCCTGGACCGCAGCAGGAAGGGAGTATTCGAGTGTGCGGACAATCGTCTGGCCACTCGCAGTGTGACTGAAGATGGAAAAGTTGGTATTGAACATTTTGCTAGCTGTATTGACCGGGACTTCGAGCGAGATCCAATCTCTAGCAGCCGTAGTGTATGTGTAGTTGACATTGTTAGACGCCAACCAATGGGCGACAGCATTTGTGGTTTTATCCAAAGGCTTTGCGTAGGAGGTGATCTAAACGAAGGTTCCATTAGTTCATTACATGCTTTGTATATTAATCTTGGTTGACCTGTTCAGTGGAAAGCCACTGACGGAAGGTAGGGCTCGACGGCGAACTGACAGCCTCCAGAGCGCTCTCAAGACCAGGCAGGTTCCGCTGAGCCAAATTGATGCGCATGGAGAGAATACGGTCATCAGGAGCAGCACTCAAGTGCACGTATCCTTGAGGCGTAGATTGTCGGCTCTCTTGCACGACCCAACCGGTGGGCGTGGCCAAAACAGATGAAAGCAGAGCGAGAAGGATTGTAATACTGGAAAGCATGAAGGGCGCTGATTGATCCTGTTAATGATCATTCTGGAATTCTTGCTTATATATCTGTGAAATGTCAGATTCAAAATAGATGTAATGCGGCTTCGCGTGTGGCAAACGGCGATGCACAAGAATACTCACTTCTGTGTTGCTTCCCGCGTGTCACATAATACCGATAGAGGGTGAAACATCGCATGCTAACACTATACAGCCTTAAAGAGCAGTAGAAGCTGATCCCGGGCAAACGCAAACGCCGTAATATGTTAGACCGCAGTTACAACTGGCAGTAGGTTGGTAACAAGGGCAATTCTCTTATGGATGGATGGGCCAATGCCGACTGTTCGTAATGTAGTCACATTGACTTGAGCATTATTCCAGTATCTAAACGGCCTTCAGTGACCGCGAAGAAGTTACCAAGAGCAACATGGCATGTGCAACTTGAAAGCCCCACCGCTCAAGATACATTTGTGGGTCTGTAAGCTGTAAGACTCCTGCCAGAAAAGAAAATACTCTATAATGTCATTTATGATAGCAGACCGTGAGAGCTGGAAGATTTTCCTAGAAGGTCAAAGAGGATGAAGATGCAATGAGAGCCTGCGGTTGAACGTTGATGGGTCGTTGATGGGAGGAAAGAAGCAACGCCGCCTGGCAGCGCTGTCGTAGGGTTTTAGTGACTGTCCCGGGATCATTGACGAACTAGAGAGTATAAGATCCGAATTTGTGAGTCTGCCTACACAGCCAGAAGGTCAGTCCCACCGTCGCCTAACCGGGAATTAAGAGATCCAGTGCAATTGTAACCGTGCCCGGTACGGTTGCCGAGGAGGATCAGGTCTGTTTTGAAATCAGTTGTCACTTTTTCGATTCCGTTTTCATCAAATCGATGTCACGTCTGCACGATATCCCATTTTTATCATCACTGTGATTACGGCATCCCGTCGCCCGCTTCTGCCTGTCGCCGTCAGGCTCGTCTTCCACATACCCTTGCTCATCGTCACTGACGACGAGCTCAATTTCTGACTTTCCAAATGTTTTTCTTGTGTAAACTGACTCGCCCACCAATAATCAATCCCTTCGGAACCTTTTGTTCCATTGATCATATTAGTCACATTGATCGATTTCAGGCACTAATGTCGGCATGACCCCCGCCAGTCCCGCCAGTGCCCGCCCTCTTCCGACTCGGTGTGAACACAGTGCGCCTTCCAACCTATAATAGCTGAGCATTATTCTATACACTTTAGAATTTTTGGAGTATACTCTTTTTCCGCTTAGATATAGATAGGTAGGATTTAGAGAAGCAAGATTTTTTTTTGAGAAAAAGTCGAGCTCGTCGTTGACGTCGACGAGCAATAGCACTTGGACGACGGGGTAGACGACGACGAGAGGTATGATACGGGATGCCGTAATCACCTGCATGGCACAAACAGTTTTTGCCGAAGTCATCAGGTGAAGTGTGACATTGATTTGATGAAAACGGAATCGAAAAAGTGAAAACTGATTTCAAAACAGACCTGATCCTCCTCGGCAACCGTAGCCCGGAGTCCAAAAACGGGGGCCCGTCCCTGGGTGCAAATTGTGGATTTGACCCCAGGTCTAAGCAAAATTGACCGCCGGTCAAAATCGATTGAACCCGCGGATGGTTCGGCCGACAGCTACTGGTTAACACAAGCTGACTAAGCACCTTAGCCAGCTTCCTCATTATTTTCGCATTTTCTGGACGGGGCAATAATTCGGGGAGATGGGAGATGAATAATAATAGTATTGGTGCTCATCTAGCTAGTAGTACAATGCATGTATGATATGGCAGGTGAGGATGAAAGGAATATTTATGTAGTTGCCCTCCGCGTCTACGCTGGTCCCCTCCCCCCCTGCACCCGGACACCAGCACTAACCAGACTCTTCTCTCTCTCGGGGGCTAGAAGGACTGGCAGGGATCCATGCACTAATAGCTGTAAATAGATGTGAGTTGATCAATAAACTAAGATAGGTGTTTGACTTACTGAACAAGGGCGGGAGAGGAGGCAGCCATATCAGCGTGTAGAGGGCGGAGGACAGCAGAGTTTGGACTTGTAAAATTTCGACCAAGTGTGATTGCTCAAAATAGCGTATTGTCCCACGCCTGAGCACTTAATCCACGCCACATTGCCTATCGAGGCTAGTCCAGGGGTGGATAACCTGCGGCTTGAGCGATTTTGACCTGGGGACAAAAATCGGCTCGGGCGCGGGATCAAAGGCGAATGCACGTCGGCTTTTCGGAATTCGACACTGCATCTCAGTATCGTTTGCGCCTGCGTCTGCTGCCTTCATTATAACCTCTATTTCATTTTCAGTTGGTAACTAGCTCAAAATCGCTTTATTCTCAGTCCAAAAACGGGGGGTTTAACCTACGGCCATACTTACTTCTGGCTGTGTACGGCAGACTACAAGCAGGATACTTATTTCCGCGATCTGATAAGATTATTTTCTCCCAATAAATAGAATGATACAGCAGTAAATATAACTCTTAAACGTTAGCAGCGGCAAGTAGGGCAGAGTAATTCGGCGAACCGAGACCTTTAGTCACACAGTCAGCGTACTGAGTCGCCTGTGGATAGTACTGTAAGCTTACCAGTAACCGGGTCCCATCCCTTGGCGGCGGGGAAACCTTTGGTGCCGCATCCAGGGTTGCTGCCTATACACACCCCATAATCAGATATCACGATATGTGGAAAGAGAGCGTCAATACTCACCAGTAGTAATGTCGTTGAAGGCACCCGGGTTCGCATACAACCATGGATTGAGGAATCCCAACGGCGACTTTCCAGCGTTCAGCAACTGGTCGTTGATAAGCGCAATGACGCTGGAGAAGATGGGGCTCGAGCAACTCGTCCCCGCGACAGGCTCGAGGCTTCCATCGACGTACACCTGCACATTCTCGCCCTGCGCAGAAACGTCCGGGTAGGCACGCCCGGTCTTGTTGTACTTGCCCGCATACTCGGTGCCCAGGATGTTAAGGTAGCCGGACACGGCAGAGGCCTGCCAAGAAGCGGTGCCAAAGTAGTTGGAAAAGCCACCCGCCGAGAGGGAGGCGCCGGTCTCGGGGACGCCGGAGGTCGCACCAACCAGAGTCACACTGAGGATATCATCGTCAGAAATATCACAGTGAAGTGGGAAATAAGACTCACTAGGGGCACGTGGGGAAGGTGGGAGGGAAGGTAGCGCTGCAACTTACGCCTGGAGTCGACGCTACACCACCGTCGCCGGAGGCGAACAGGATCGACACGCCCTTCGCGGAGAGCTGCATGTACGCGTTGCATAGCGCTACGGAGAGAGATCGCGACAGGTCGCTCTCGACATCAAACCCGTACGATGTGGTCAGCACAAGTGGCGGCGCCGACTCGCCGATGAGCGCGTTGATGATGTCGAGGAAGCCTTGGTCGTCTCCGTCCTTGTACGTCTCGCCGACAGAGACGAATGTCACGGGCACATCGGTCGCGAGGCCGACAGTATATTGGATGTCGAGGTTCTACGAAACAGATGAGCCCGAGGTCCCCGTCCGTACAAGAGATAGAATTACGCACAGCTTCAACACCCGCATTGCTCGCGGTCTGTGAGTTGGTGCCGCCGTCAACACTTGTGAGTGCAAAGGTCGTAGCGGAAGACATATCAGTGCGATACTTCGTCAGGAACTTCTTCAGGTCCGCCTTGTTAGCGTACTGGTCGTCCATGCCCGCGACGCCGAGACTGTTTCCCTTCGCTGTCGCCGCGGTGGTGGGGATGTTGTAAAGGTCCTGCAAGCAGGCGGGGGTGATGGCGGAGCTGCAGCTGGAGGGCGGCGTGGTGTCGGAGACGCGCTTGGCGTTGGCGGGAGTGAGCACAGCAGGGCCGCGCGAAGGCCCGGAGAAGCTGGATTGACGCTGGGTCAGAAATGCGATCAAATACAGGATAAATGAAAAAAAATTCTTACGAAGTAGTAGGGGTGACGGCTCCAATGTAACCCTGGACTGCAGCAGGGAGCGAGTATTCGAGCGTACGGACAGACGTCTTGCCGCTAGCAGTGTGCGTGAAGACGGAGAAGTCGGCATTGAAAAGAGTGCTAGCCGTGCTGACTGGAACGTCGAATGAAATCCAGTCGCCTGCGGTGGTCGCAAACTTGTAGTCGATGTTGTTGGACGACAGCCAGCTCGTGACGGCTTGAGTGGTCTCGGCAGATGGCTTCGCATAGGAGTTGATCTATGCTTTCGGTAAGCATTTGCTTTCGGATGATATGCCATTCGACTTGCCTGCTCGGTGGTAAGCCACTGACGGAAACTGGGGCTCGACGGGGAGCTCGCCGCCTCAAGCGCCTGCTCAAGGCCAGCAAGGTTATTCTGCGCCAAATTGATGCGCATAGAGAGAACATGCTCGGCCGGGGCGGCACTCGAGCGCACATAGCCCTGAGGCACGGCGTCACGGCTTTCTTGCACGACCCAGTTCATGGGAGTCGCCCATGCACATGCGAGGAGAGCAAGGAGCACTGTGGTTCTGCTGATAGAGAACATGATGGGTGCCGGATTTTCTTGCCATCCTAGTGCATTGGATTGTTGAATTTATACTTGGGGGCAGAGAGCTGTAGTGAACGGGTGCCATGCGGGCTGATAAGACGGTACCAGATAGTACAGACGAGCATGAGTGCTCTACGCTGACAGAGATGATCGACAGCGGCAAAAAGCCAGGATGGGTACGAAATTGATCAAAATGCGCGTGTATCAGCGACAGAACCTGAAGTGATCGCGTGCAGCATGGCATTGTATGTTGATCTCAAAGAACACCTGAAGCACTAAGAAAAGACACCAGACGCTAGTAGCCTTGAAGGCTAGCAATGTTCAAAATTTGTGCACGCGTGTATTTCAAGAAGGCAGACATTAAATGAAGAATCAAAGGGAAGAAGTCCTCGAACAGGGTAACGGCGCATGGTGGTCCGGTCTGAAGAAGCGCACATATGGCTCAATAAGGAAATGTGGCTGTTCTTTGTCTGTTGTCGGCCATGCGGCGGAAGGTAGCAACGTGACTGGACTCTGGAGGTTCTCGTCCAGGAGCGTCGGGTGTTCGCATGCACGCCCTGCATTGCCAAGGTGTCGACGTGTGAGCCTGTGCAAGCCCGGGAAAGATCGGCGCGGTTGTCCGCCAAGATCGATTTTGGTCAGCAATTACCTTGTGGAAGATGCTGAATTAGTACTGCAGGTGATAAGAAATTTCGATGGATGAAGATCTAGAGAGGTAGGCTCGAGAGTTTGCTGAGAGAACTATACGAATTTGCCGTTGTGGCAGGCTCTGCCAGTAAGTTGGTCGCCTGGTGATTGGGTATGCGTGGCAAAATGTGGCACCGACCAATTACCTGGTTGGCAATCAGCCACAAGCACCTCGAATGGCGAGAACAGTGCATCAGAGTGCTTCTAGCATTCTCTGCTCCATCAAAGCAGCTTTCTGCATGCGATACGCCTCGGCTGCCCCAGCAGGATGTCGATGTGCATACCCTCAAAGTCAAATTCGAATAGCTTGCATCATCCCACGCCGATGAAATATCCTGAGGAATCAGCCAAAAGCAGGTTGCTGGGAGGCCTCGCTAGAATCATTGCGGTTCTAATGACCAGCGCAGCTGTCTGTTCAACCCATGGTCCCATAGGCCAGGGCGGGACCCTTTTTTTGTACGTTGTAGCTGAACATTGTGATCTCCCCTCTTTGATGATCAGGTTTAGCCTACATACCTTGACGTTGCCTACACGCTATGTCTCAAATTGGATGTTTATAAAATTGATATTTTGCGTCTTGTCTCGCTACATGCATGATAACGAGGCGGAGCGCAGTCTAAGGCCATCATCCGAGCACACTCTGCACAACAAATAATTAACTCACAGAGCGCTTGCGCCTGCGTGGTAAAATAAGCATGATAGGAAACGGCAAGGATGAACAGGCATAACGAACCAGTGATAATGTCGACGAGCTCGTTGGTAATAGCGGCTTGTCGTCCACGGTTGTACTGCATCTGCAAACGTCCAATCATCTCTCCAGCGTTCTTAGACGCGTTGTCCATGGCATTGCGACTAGAGTAGAATGAGTAAAGACTCTGACGATGTTGATGGAGCACGTACCGAGAGCTCTGTTCACATGCATGCGCCTCAACTAGGGCAGCGAAGATGGCGTTGGCCAATGAGAACTCGAAGAGGTCCTTGGTGACCTCATCCTCAATCTCATACGCCTTGAAACCATCTTCCTTGTACATGAGACTAGGTCAACCATGTCGACAAATCTGCTTACCTGACTCTTTGAGGGCACTCTCGGTCTGCACCTCCAATGTAGCAGGCTCGTACGCGACGCTAGACACGAACTTGTTGTAGATTATGGCGATGCTGTCGTACTTGACGTCGCTCTTTACAATCAGGTCCGCAACACCGGCGGCATCGGCGAATGTGGGGATGTCACGTCCAATTTGGTTGAAGGTGAGCTGAATGTTCTGGGGAAGAGCGCGGGCGAGTTGTGCCTTGGATTTGTCGCCAATAATCATGATGGGAGAGTCGGAGTCAACGGGGGATTCGGATGACGCGACGGCACGGCGGGTGGCCTTGGACACAGATGAATGGATACCACCGCAGAGACCCTTGTCAGAGGAGATGACAATGAAGAGTTTGCGGCCCCCCTCGGACTCGATGGCAGCGTTTTGGAAGACCTCTGTACTTGCATTAGAGTTGTGTGCAACGTGACACGGGTCAAGGACTCACCGGAGTTGGCAAGACCGTATTGCTTTCCGCTGTTCATGGCGCGCTGAGCCTTGGCCAGTTTCGTCGAGGCAATCATTTTCATTGACTGAGCGCCCACCATAAATACAACTGTTCAATTCGGACAGAACTGTAGCAAACCTTGGTGATTTTCTCAATGTTTTTGACGGACTTGAGACGCATTTCAATTTCACGGAGGGTGGCCATGTTACGGGCATTTGCGGGTGCCGTCCCCAGAGGCGACGCCTTGGACGCGGTGCGGAGAGATTGCCTGGCAAGCATAGTGACGGGGAGGAGATGGGACTGAGAGAAATTCGAGGACTGGCTTGGTCGCGGGTTCGCTCGGATGATCTGCGAAAGGAAGGTCGTTCCCACGAGAAACTCGCCACCAATCTTCAGCCTCGAGTCAGATCACAGCGCCAAAGCCATCTTGCTCGTTGACCTCCATCATCTCTTGCTTGATCTCGTTATTCAGGAGTAAATAGACAATATGGCATCTGAGGAACCACTTTTCGACCCATCTTTGAAGAAGAAAAAGAAGAAGGTCTTGTTTCAAGAGGACCCTCTGGGCGCGGAGGCAGATCCTACCACCCCTGCACCAACATCTATCGACAATACCACTACTACAGGGGAAGCTGTTGATCTGGGTCCTAGTACTGCACATGAGCAGATGCAACGGCAGGTCAACGGGGGCGAGGACGATGAAGGGAAGAAGGAAGATGATGACATGTTCGCCGATATGAAGAAAAAGAAGAAAAAGAAGAAGGAGATACCTATGGACTTCGTAAGCTCAAAGGATCGTTCTAATTTTTAAAAAATGTTAACATACCGGCGCGAGCAGCAAACTGAGGAGGGATCGGGCACGTCGACGCCGGTCGCAGTGCCAGCTGCGTCAGAGGATCTCGATTTCTCGGACATGAAGAAGAAGAAGAAATCAAAATCCAAGAAGATTGATCTCGAGGCATTTGAGAAAGAGCTTCAAGAGACAGCTGCGAAAGATGCTGACGATGATGGTGACATTGACGGCGAACATCTTGCCGATCTTGATGAGGCAGAACTGGGCGACGATCCTTTCGCACAGGCAGACGGACCTGCTGGATTAGAAGCTGGAAATGAAGCATGGCTCAAGAGCGATCGCGACTACACATACCCCGAAGTAAGCTTTGATTTTTCCAGCCAGATACATTTTTAATCGTGTCATCGCAGCTACTGCATCGATTCTATGCATCCCTTCACGCGTCCAATCCATCACTCCTTACATCAACCGGCAAGAGATACACGATTGCCCCTCCGTCTATACACAGAGAAGGCAACAAGAAGTCTATCTTTGCTAACGTCACGGATATCTGCAAGCGAATGCATCGGCAGCCTGAGCACGTTATTCAATTCCTGTTCTCTGAGATGGGAACAACAGGCTCCGTAGATGGCGCTGGTCGTCTGGTAATCAAGGGTCGTTTCCAGCAAAAGCAAGTCGAGAACGTCTTGCGAAGATACATCGGTGTGCAATATTTAGTTTGCCTTTATGCTCTTATAATGACCTCCCTGATAGTCGAATACGTTACATGCAAAACGTGCAAATCCCCGGACACTCTTCTCACCAAAGAGAACCGTATCTTCTTCATGTCTTGCGAGTCCTGCGGGTCTAGGCGCTCCGTCAATCCCATCAAGAGTGGTTTCCAGGCCCAAGTTGGGAAAAGAAGCAAGAACAAGACTGGATGAGCAGGATCACATCGATAGCACGTTCTTGCATTTGTATGCTGCTTTGTTGGCTAGTAGAGGCGATCTTTCAACCTCCCATTGTTGTACCATCTTTTGGCTGATGATCCTACTATCTGAGAGGACTGGCGTGATCTATTGAAACTGCGATGAACATGCGCTTGTAAGAGTATTACACGAGCCTTTGCGAAATCACTGATACTCACCGCTAAATACAAGCGACATTGAACATGAATGCTGTGACAGCAAGATGGCGTCCGGCACCAATAACTTCTTCGCTTCCACCACCACCGCCTCTGCTTCATATCCAGTGTCATTTCATCAATTCGCCCACGTACGGGCGATAGAATTCACTGGTGAAAGGAGCAAGATGGCTATACTGGTGAGTATTATTCTTCGGGGTGTAGCGATATATTCTGCCGTCCTGTTATCGTAGCGTTCTGTTCCTATTGATTTTACAGCAACGCTTATCATGATCTTTACAGCCTTTACCAGATAGCAGAACAACTGCAGACGTATACCGTCATGCAAATGCTATGCATGACGAGATCGAACGTTTCCACTTCCTTTTACGTGAATGGAAACAGCGAGTCGCGCTTCACCCCGCACCGGATGCGCATTCGCCCGAGTCCTCATTCCCCGACGGCATTGTGCCGCTACTGTTCACAGTCATTGAGCAGGCACTGCCCTGCGTGCGCCGTGGAAACACCATCGACCCTCCGCTGATATCCGCATGGCCAAAGATGTGGCCCTGGCTAAAATTCTACGCTGAGCATGCGCGACGCCGTCGGCACAAATGCAATTTGTTAGGAAAGTTTGCGCCCGAAATGAACTGGCTCGTGCATGACCTGGTCATGGACACTGTCCGAGTTTTCACCATCCACGGCCATTCCCCGCCGAACAAACTCTTCGAGGTATTTGTCTCTACACCTGGGCTTCAGAGTCTGCTGGCCGCAATGTGGATCGACGAAGTCCGGGACTCTCGCTCCCTGCGCGACCTTCGTGGATGCATATTGCCGCGCGCCCTTTCTTCCGAAGCCGGATCGCTCTTGGCACAGGAAATCATCAATGCCTACGGAGGGAGCGCCGAAGAGGCCGCCAAGCTCATCCCAAAGCGCATCAGGTTGGCCTTGCGGCAGGAAAGTCCCCATCTAGACCATCTGACTAATGAATTCGGCGTTTTGGATAAACACAGAAATAACAAACTGTCGCCGTTCAACCCCTACCTCTCGCCGCTTCCTAAATCGTATCTGAGACTGGCTAGGGACGTGATACTGTGGCTGCTGGAGCTGCCGCCCTCCGAGGAAGAGCGCAGCAAGCTCGCATGCGTGTGCTTCACCCTGATCATCGCAGTCATCACCGAGTCGCCCAACTACTCGTGCGCGCTCGATGTGCTCAGCCACGAGATCCCCGCGCTGCTCTACAAAGCGTCGTTCCTGTGCAGCCGGGGCACAAACAGCGAGATATTCCACCAGGAGACCAGGTTGATTCTCAACCAGTTCCTCCCCCGGTTTCTGACACACCGCCCGATGCTTGACCTCGCGCGAGAAGCTTCCCGGGTCCTGACGCGACCGCCCAAGAGGAAGCACACCGCCCTATTTACGGCGCACATTAAATATTTCACTGATGCGGTGGACCTGATGTGGGGGCGCTACCGTGCGCACCGCCGCTACGTGACGGCGTTTGCCTGCAGCAACAACAAGGTACGCTCCACGCAGCTGGCTCTGAGCTCGGATTCAAGCTTTGAGTAGTGCCCGAATATTGAGGAAGACGGGCAGTATTTTCCACGGTGTGCGGGCTGTATCCTAGCGCGTTACTGCAGCGTGTCGTGCCAGCGGCAGCACTGGAGAACCACGCACAGCTCCATGTGCAAAGACATGCAGCAGCTAAAAACCAGTGCGTCCCCAGCCTAAAGCTGAAGCCTGTCTAATTCTCACCGCCGCGCAACGCAGTATCGCCCTCCGACTCCGACCTGCGCTTCTACGGCAACGCCATGCTCTCCGACCTCGTCCTCAACATGCACCAGTACAACCGCGCGGCGCTGCAGCCCTTCCGCCTCCCGCTGCTCGTGTTCAACTACGAGTCCAAGTTCCCGGACCAGCCGCACGACGCGTACGGCGTGGACATCGCGCTCGTCGACGTCGCGAGCGCGGCCGTGCCCGTGTACGCGCAGCCGCGCCACGCGCGCGTGCGCCGCGAGTGGTGCGCCGCGCTCGCGGAGCGCGACGCGCGCCCCGCGTGGACGACGTTCCCGCTGTCGCTCGTCATGTCGCACGGGCCCGCGGCGCCCAGGCGGCAGGTGATGACCGCGCTGCTGAGCGTGTACACCGCGGGCGAGTCGTATAAAGCGTTGGCGGTGGGCGCGGACGACTCGTGGGATGCGGCCACGCGGCCGCGCATTAAGTGGATACAGTATGCGTTCGAGAGGGGCTAGGGCGCGCGGTGCGTCCGAAAAGCTCTGCAGTGAGTCGTCTCACTTCTCGCGAGCACGTTAGGCGGTCTGGGCAATGGCGAGGTCTTTAGAAGCATAGATGAATGTCTTTTGTACTTGTATGTGAATTGTCGAGAATTAGTGGCTATGTTGGGTAGGCCAGCGCGCGGGTGGTAGGATACTTCTTACGGGTGGTCTGGACAAAGATGGGGGCTAGGATGTTAGAAGAAGAGGGGGGCGCCCGTTTGTACTTGTACGTAAATTATTGAGGACTGCAGACCGGACTAGGCAGCATTCCCTTGCGTGTGCTGCACGAGACCTGCGCAGCGGTAGTAAGAGCACCTCACTTCTTGGCGAGAAAAAAAGGCCTGCATGGTGGAGGGCCGGGATATTTTAGAAGAGTAGAGAAACGCACGCGTGCACTTGTCGAGAATGGGCGACAACACGAATGCTCAGTGCCGTAAGCCAGCCCCGCCACGAGGGCACGCAAAGCAGAAAAGCGAATTCCAGAATGACATTATACGGCTCTATATGCAAGTAAAACTGATAGTTATATGATCTGCGCCAGCCATCGTCAGCCCAGCCCGCCCAAACGCGCACACACTCACCTTCGGCGCCAGGCTCACAATCTTCCCCCACCCCTTCATGCGCAAATCCGCGCTCACAACCCCGCCCACGCGCGTCCCCAGCATCTCGCGCTTGTTGTTCAGCAGCACCGCGGCGTTGTCGTCGAAGCGCACCACGCGCCCGTCCGGGCGCCGCACCGCCTTGCGCGTGCGCACGATGACCGCGCGGCGCACGTCCCCGCGGCGCACCTTGACGGCGGTGGCGGACGCGGCGGCGGCGGCGGGGATGGGGCGCGCGGCCTTGACGACGCACACGATCTCGTCGCCGACGGACCCCCAGCCGTTGTTCACCTTCTGCTTCAGCACGTTCACGCACTCGACGAGCACCGCGCCCGAGTTGTCGATGACCTGCCCCCTCCGTCAGCACTGTCTCTTTCTCTCTCTGTCTCTCTCAAACGAGAATGAGAATGGGAATGGGAATGGGGGGACGCACATTGAGTGTGCTTTTGAGGCCTATCATGTTGGGGGCGCGCTGGAAAAACGGGGGGGCTGGTCGAAAGAGGTATGTGTACTGCGTCCGGGGTCACGCCCGCCAGCTATCGATGACCGATTGAAATTCTGCGATCCAGCGTTGGCGTTCCGTGATTGCATTCCTTCCTCCCACCCCACTCCCCTGTACCACCACCCCCAACGCCCACGCACAAAACCAAACCGCAACTAAAACAAGACCAGATTAGACTTGAAGAGCATACGATGCCAGCCTCTCGCCGCGGAAGCGGCAGCGTGACGCTGCCGAGCGGGCAGACGCTCGCGATCCACACGCGCACGCACGACGACGAGGACCTCCCGCATGCCACCAAGAAGTGCGCCCCCTTCCACTCCCCCCTCTCCTCCCTCCCTTACCCTTATCCTTTCACCGCTCCCCTTCACCGCTCTCCGTTCCTTGGCTGCTTCCGCTAACCCGCCGCCCTCGCCCGCAGGACGATGGCGGATCACCTGCGCAAATACGAGAGCCTGTGCGTGCCCTCCCCCCTCCGCCCGCAGACCCCCGCGCGCTGAGCTGATGGAACCAGGTTCACGCTGACGCCGCAGCGCATGCGCATGATCGTCGAGGCGTTCAAGGACACGCTCGAGCTCGGGCTGCAGAAGCCCGGCCAGGTCGTGGTGAGTGCCCCGTTCTCCGTTCTCTGTTCTTTGTTCTCTGTTCGTTCGGGTGTCTAGGCTATCTACTGATCGCCGAACAGCCGATGATCCCGACGTTCGTGTTCGGCTGGCCGACGGGCAAGGAGAAGGGCGACTACCTCGCCCTCGACCTCGGTGCGCCCCCCCCTCCCCCTCCTCTCCCCTTCCCCTCCCCCCCTTCTCCTTACTCCACCCCCCTCACCCCCACCCCTCCCCCGCGCACGCTGACCCCCCACAGGCGGGACGAACCTGCGCGTGTGCCTCGTGACGCTGCAGGGCGACGGCAAGTTCGAGATCACGCAGAGCAAGTACCGGCTCTCGGAGGAGCAGAAGAACGGCGACGGGCAGGCGCTGTTCGACTTCTGCGCGGAGTCGCTGAAGACGTTCGTCGAGACGAACATGGACGGTGAGGGTGGGGCGATTAGGGCGGGGCAGGAGCTGCCGCTTGGGTTCACGGTGCGTGGCGCGTTCTGTGCGGTGCGGGCGGGCGCTGATTTGGGGTGGGGTGTGGTAGTTCTCGTACCCGTGCTCGTGAGTGCGCCGTGGATTGGCCGGGGGGTGGTGCTGATTGAAGGCGGGGGGACAGGCAGGAGCGCATCGACCACGGCGAGCTGATCCGGTGGACGAAGGGGATCAACGTCGCGAACACGGAGGGGCGCGACGTCGCGGCCATGTTCGTGCGCTCGCTCGAGAAGTACGGGCTCCCGATCAAGCTCACCGCGCTGATCAACGACACGACGGGCACGCTGATCGCGTCGCACTACGTGAACCCGCGCACGAAGATCGCGGTGATCTTCGGGACCGGGTGCAACGCCGCGTACATGGAGCACGTGCGGGATGCGGAGAAGATCAGGGCGCTGGGCATTGATGGGGAGGCGGACATGGCGATCAACTGCGAGTGGGTGCGTGCATTCTGCTGGCGGTCTGTGCGGTGGTGTGGGCGGATTGGCTGGCCGGTGCGGCGGCTCGGGCGGGTGCGCCGACATGGCCGCTCGGGATCTCGCGCGGGGGCCAGACCCGGGCGCAGTGCATTTAGGCTATCCACTGCTATCCCGCTATCCAGCCGCGTTATCGTTATCAGCCAGGGCTAACTGACTCACGTTCCAGGGCGCGTTCGACTCGTTCGAGCACGAGCACCTCCCGCGGACCAAGTACGACGCGATCGTGGACGACACGAGCAACAAGCCCGGCGAGCAGGCGTTCGAGGTGCGTCCGCGTTGTGCCCCTGCCCGCGCTATCGCCTGTGTGCGTTATCTGACGTTTTGCCTCGAACCCACCTGTCCTGTGTCTTCTCATCCATCTCTGCGCCCGACGTAAACTCTGATCGCTACTCTGATGCATCGCGTAATGACCCCGCGCGACCTGGGCCCTCTCCTTGCGCCTTACGCTCCTTACGCCTTACGCCATTACGCCTGATCTCGACGTACGGCCGTGACGCGCGCAGAAACTGATCTCGGGCCGCTACCTGGGCGAGATCCTGCGGCTGGTGATCTGCGAGCTCATCGACGAGGGCGTGCTGTTCCTCGGGCAGAACACGTACAAGCTCGAGAACCCGTACTGCTTCGACACCGCGTTTTTGTCGCTCATGGAGAGGTGCGTCTCACTCGTCTCCCTTCACGCCTCGCGCATCATTGCGCATCGCTATTACTCCACATTGCACTCCTATTATCATTACTGCTCGCTCCATTATCAATTCACGCTCTATTACTACTGAGCACTAACGCGCTTCATCTCGCTAATGCTCGCAGCGACCCGACGGACGAGCTGCTGATGGTGATCGGGATCTTCACGCACTTCTTTGCGGTGGAGACGACGCTCGCGGAGCGGCAGTTCTTCCGCGCGCTGGCGCGGCTGATCGGGCGGCGCGCGGCGCGGCTGAGCGCGTGCGGGATCGCGGCGATCGTCGGCAAGATGGGCTACCTCGACGAGGGCTGCAGCGTCGGCGCGGACGGGAGCCTGTACAATGTGCGTGGGCGGGACAATTTGAATTTGAATTTGGTGCTGATGCGCTGATGCGTCCCGCCGCGCAGAAATACCCCGGGTTCGCGGATCGCGTGCACGAGGGGCTGGTGGACATATTTGGGGAGAAGGGGCGGTGCGTACTTACACATTAATATTGCACACCCCAGCGCGCCCCTTTGTTCGCGCACGTTGGCTGACAGGTGACGTAGGAACATCATTACGCACCACGCCGAGGACGGGAGCGGGGTGGGGAGCGCCATCATCGCAGGCGAGTCATCGTCATCTGCTCTTACGTCTCTGTGGGTGTGGGCTGACCGCCGCGTCGATTCCGCAGCGATGACCAAGATCCGCAAGGACGCTGGGCTGTATGCGAATGTGTAGCGTAGCGTGCCTAGGTATCGGGATCAGGAACGTGTGTATAGTAACGCCATTTGTCGCTGTTAGAAGCGAGTTGATTGCAATCGTGTGCGGATCTCAGAAGCATCGAAGCGCGTCGAATAGCGTCGAAAATAGCGCCAAATGTGGGCACAGCCAAATGCGCCGGATCTCAGAGCGTGCCAGGGAGACGGCGGTCGCGTCCGATGACCTGCGGCAGCGGCCGGGAGCAGTGATTAATTGATGTTTCCCCGCACCGCACGACCCGTGACGAGCCCAGAGCCCTCCGACCCGATCAAGGCCAGCTTTTCCACGCTCCCGCTTATAGACACCACTCAAAATCTCTACTTCTCCCCCCTGCACTCCCCCCCCAATACCCCCCTATTATACGCTCCTGCCTGACATCGTTTCATCCTCGCTTTTTATCCAGCTTTTTATCCTACCTGCAGACTCAGAACTCGCATCCTTTTTCCGCACCTACCCCGGTTTCAGCTATCCAAAATTATCTCGTTATAATGGCTGCCCAGACGGCTCTCCGAGCTGTGCGCCCCGCCCTCGCGCGCCGCTGGACCGACGAGCTCGCGCACGCCGGCAGCAGGGTCGTGCGCCGCAACCTCGCCGCCATCGCTGCCCCGTCGCTCTCCTACCTCCCCCTCCCCGCCCACGCCCCGCCCGCGCCGGCCCCCGCAACGCCACATGGTGAGTTTATGCGTTTAACCGTTCAGCTCCAGATGGGCTCCATGGCTGACTCCAATGATGATGATGCAGATTTGGCGGACGACAGCCTGTTCAGCTACACGAGCGGGCGCTGGCTGTACAACGAGGCGGAGCAGCTCGCGCAGCGCTACCTCAAGTTCGACGTCGGCGCGCTGCACCGCGTCGTGTTCGACGTGTGCGGGAGCCCCGTCGTCGCGATGGAGAAGAAGGAGGGGCTGTTCAACAAGAGCTTCATGTGCACGCTCGCCGACGGGCAGCAGGTCACCGCGCGCATCAAGGTCCCCCTCCTCCCTTCCCCTCTTCCCTAAGTCGATGCTGATGTGGTGTGTGCTTTTTTGCAGAACCCGATTGCAGGCCCGGAGCACCTGATGACCGCGAGCGAGGTCGCGACGATGGACTACGTGCGCAGCGTCCTGCACGTCCCCGCGCCGCGCGTGCTCGCGTGGTCCTCGCGCGCCGCGACGAACGGCGTCGGCGCGGAGTACATCCTCATGGAGACCGCCGCCGGGCGCCAGCTCGGCGACGTCTGGGGCGCCATGGGCGCCGCGCGCAAGAAGGACGTCGTCAACGCCGTCATCGCCGCGGAGGCGCGCTTGTCCGGCGCGAAGTTCGCCGCGTACGGGAGTTTGTACTACACGGACGACATCGCGCCCGCGCAGCGCGCGCCGCGGCTGTACGCGGACGCCGCCAAGGCGGACGACGGGCGCTTCTGCATCGGGCCCACCGCGAACCGCGCGTTCTACGAGGACGAAAGGGGGGCGATGGAGCTCGAGCGCGGGCCGTGGGGCACGCCCGAGGCGTACCTCTGCGCGCTCGCGGCGAAGGAGGAGGCGTGGATCGCCGCGCACGCGAAGCCGAACGTGCACGACGACCCCTTCCGCGCCGCGGCCGGCCCGCAGGTCGCCGCGGAGCACGTCGCCGTGCTCGCGCAGTACCGCGCGATCGTGCCTGCCTTGGTCCCGAAAGATGAGAGGGTCCGGGCGAGCGTGCTGTGGCACCCGGACCTGAACCCCGGGAACGTGTTCGTGGGCGAGGGGGGCGAGGTGACGAGCATCATCGACTGGCAGGGCGCGTGGGCGGGGCCCGCGTACCTGCAGATGACGACGCCCGCGTTCGTCGCGTACACGGGGCCCGACGAGCTGCCCGCCGGCGCCGCGCTGCCCACGCTCCCCCCCGCCTTCGACAAGCTGAATCCGAAGAAGCAGGAGGCGGTGCGCGCGGAGCACCGCGCGAAGATGCTGCACAAGCTGTACGAGATCAAGCAGCTGCTCCCCGCGGGGGTAAATGGCCCGCAGCGCGAGACGCGCGTGCTGCCCGCGCGCGCGGCGGGGCGCACGTGGAAGGACGGGATCCTGCCCCTGCAGCTCGCGCTCCTCGACGTCGTCGCCGCGTGGCCCGCGCTCTCCACCCCCGAGACCCCGTGCCCGCTGCGCTTCACGCGCGCGGACGTCGCCGCGCTGCACGCGCAGCGCGACCGCTACTGCGAGTGGCACGCGTTCCTCGACGACCTGCGCGCGAGCTTCGGGATGCGCCTGTACGGGTGGGTCGCGCCGGGGGAGTGGGCGGGGAAGAAGCGCGTGCTGGAGGAGACGAGGGGAAGGATCAGCGGCGCGCTGGTGCGGGAGGCGGAAAGGCTGAGTGGGGGGGAGGGGTGGTGGCCGTTCCGCGATACGGTGGGCGCGAGCGCACCGCGGGCCCATAGCGCGGATGGGGCGCGCGAGCTCGCGGTTATGTGAAGCAAGATACCCCCCCAAAAAAAAACACTTCGACTCGGCTTGGTTCCACTATGCTCTTCCCTTGGGCTCTGCGGTTTCTCGGTCCACTGGTCTCCACTCCTTCCTTTCTGTCTTTGCTTTTTTTCTACTCTACCGGATACGGATAATCACTACACATCATCTTCTCTTCCCATTCCATATCACCCCATTCCCGTTCGCGTTCGCTGCCACATCATTTCATTATCCTTCACACATAAACACAACCTACACATGACATAGACGCCCCCCCGCTGCCGCTAGAGGCACATAGAGTGTACACGTATGATTATTTCGGGTTTATAGCTGCTTCTGGGTTTCTGTACGTTATTGCCTTCCCTCTCCTCCTCCTTCTGCTTCTGCTTCGCTGTACTTGCCTGCTATATTCCTTCCCCACCATTTTTTTCGTTCACGGACCCTGCGGTTGATATGCTTGCTGTTGATACACGCGTAGATGGGCCGCGCGCGACTGCCACTTGATACTTGTTACTTACCACTTGATTCCCCACCCCACCCCCTTTGACTGCGCACATATGCCATACATTGTCAATGACACGTTACGATTGCTCTTTGACTCGCCGCGTGCATCTGTCTGCGTATTGTTGGACTGTGCTGCCAGTGCTTGATGATCCGAAAAGATTGATATTGCTGTTCCACTTTGCTTGGACTGACCGCACGCATCTTTGTGATTGTTGGAAGTCGCCTATGCTGCTTGATGATCCGGAAACATTGATATTGCTGTTCCAACTTGCTTAGACTGACCGCATGCATCTGTGCGATTGTTGGACTGTGCTGCTTGATGGTCCGAAAACATTGATATTGCTGTGGTAAATTGCTCGGACTGACCGCAGGCATCTTTGTATTTGTCAACATGGACTGTATGCATTACTGCTTGATGATCCGAAAACATTACCGAAGCTGTTTCAATTTGCGGGTCACAGTGCCGTACTCGTTGATGGTCCACTGCAGTCTGCAGCTTGTTGCGGGGTATTGGTCTACCCCGCGCGCCACCATGGATGAACCTGCAGCCGGTCGTGTGGGGTGCGCCACCTCCACTGCACGCTGCAGTGAGCTCGCCACCGCTCATTATTGCAGTACTAGTGATGCTCCGAAAGCAATTACAGCCGCATCCAAAATTATAGTCGTGTTTGGGTATCGCGAGCAGTCTTTTCTTTGTTTGTACTTTGTTTGTTCCGCTCCGCTCTGCCCCACCCGCCGCCACAAATGAAGCTGTTGCCACAAAGCCACGTGTCAACGGCCCGATGTTTTTCTCCTCCGCGAGCTGAGGCGATGGGCTTGTTGGCATTGGGTAGTACATATACATAGTTTGCAAGTAAATTGAGCGGTCCTAACGAGTGCAATTTGGACTGGGTGAGGATGTCTACCCAAACAGGAAGCGGCATCAGTGGCGGTCAGTGGAGCAAAGCGGCGCGTAACAAACAAAGTACAAACAAAGAAAACACTGCTCGCGATACCCAAACACGACTATAATTTTGGATGCAGCTGTAACCTACCACAGTTTCGGGTTGCGGGAGCCAGTTCCACTAGAGCAATGGACGCTCCATAATATTGCGGATTGTGGGGCGCGCCACCTCCGCTGCATTCCAACTCCCAGAACCGTGGATTCCTGTCACAGCATGTGCGAATCTCGATTGTGGATTGTGCGCCAGCCGCTTGGGCTTGGAACCCGTAGATCTGGAGACGAGACCGCTAATTTCCAAATGGTCCATATTGGTTTGAGATGTGTTCATGGGGCCTGGGACATGGGGCCTGAGTCCCAGAGTAAGGCCCCCTGGACCCCATGGGGAAACTCATCTGCGTGGCGGCGGAGACAGACCGGCAAGGCCCAGGAGCGGGCCGTGCAGTTGGACGTATAGAATTTAGCGGTTTACAGATGTCCTGAGAATTCCGCGCTTTCTCTGGCAGTATAGTACGGGCGAGTCGAGCACACTCGAGCGAGTTCGACTTTGGGAGGATTGTAGCGCCCACACGGACCTACAGCTATGGCGACAGCGCGGCCCGGAAGCGAAGTAGCCGACATCACACAGCATGGGATTAACCAGCGGGGGGGAATCAAAAGCTCACCAATACTCTCTTTCTCTGTCTATACCACCACCTTGCAATTGTTTATTAAGCTATGTCTGTTGACCTCTCGAAAGCCGTTGGATTCAAGTTCGACGATGAGCCCGTGCGTCCGGGTCCGTGCGAAGCGGGAAGGTGCTGACGGGCTTGATGCAGGTGTCGTGGAAGAAGCAGGACCTGCTCGCATACGCGGTAGGTGTTGGCGCAAAGGCGACGGACTTGCCTTTGGTATATGGTGCGTGCTTGTCAGTGGTTGAAATTGGATGCTGTGCTGAAGTGGTTTCTCAGAACTTGGTGCGGTGTATTGACCTTTGGATTCAGAGCGTCTTTCCTAACTTGTACTAGACAAGGCCTGGGCGCCTCTGCCAACCTACCCCGTCGTTCTTGGCTTGAAGGGTGCGTGCTCTGTGCGTGGTAATCGTCCTTCGCTGATAGCCTCTACCAGGTAACGACGACGACGTGACTCTGTTCACCAGCAAAGTCCGCACCTCCAATGTTCCCGGGCTGCCGAAGCTCAACCCTGCACGAGTGGTCAGTCCTTCGTCACCGTCTCTGTGTATACCGGATACTGAAAGTGTGTATGCCCCAGGTACACGGCAGCCAGGCTATCGAGATCCTGAAAGAGATCCCGGCGGGCAGTGGCAAGGGCTGGAAGCTCACCGGCAAGCTCTCTGGCATCCACGAAAACAGTGAGTCGCCTCAGACGTCCCTTAAATGCCCTGACTAACATGCCAAGAATCTGGGATCATCGTGGAGCGCGAGTCGGTTCTCATCGACCCGCACGGCACGGCCTACGCGAAGCTCTACGTACGCGCTTTCTCCAATTCTTGCAGCTAAGCGCGCATCGCTGACACATAATGCAGAGCGCCAGCTTCTATCTCGGAGCCAAGGGCACCGGCGAGAAGTTCAGCAAGGTCATCTCGGGCCCACCGCAGGCGAAGCCAGTGCCCAAGGACCGCGCGGCGGACTGGGTTATCAAGGACCAGACGACACCGGAGCAGGCCATCATGTACGTTTCATATATCTCGCCACAGGACTCTGAGCTCACGTTTGCCGCCACCCACCAGCTACCGCCTGTCTGGCGACTACAACCCCCTCCACATCGGTGCGCCTGCTTCTCTCACGCTCGTTGAACCCGCTGACGCCCCATTCCACAGACCCCAAGGTCGGCCAGGCGTCCGGTTTCCCCGGCGTGATCCTGCACGGGCTCTCGACCTTCGGCTTCGCCGCGCGCGGGATCATCAGCGCCGTCGGCGGGAACGACCCGCGCTCGCTCAAGTTCTTCGGCACGCGCTTCACGTCGCCCGTCCTCCCGGGCAACGCGCTCGAGACGCACGTGTGGGAGGTCGGCAAGGGCCCCGACGGGACCATCGAGGTGACGTTCATCACGAAGAACGTGGCGACGGGCAAGGTGCGTCGCGTCGCGTTGGTGCTTGTAGAGGCGGTGGCTGACTGTTTGATTGCAGGCGTGCTTGGGAGGAGGGATTGCGTATATCAAGAAGGCGGACTCGAAGAGCAAGCTGTGAGGTTGGTCACCTCGACGCTCGCAGGGCCTGTCATTACTTGCACATTAAAAGGGCCACCTTGTACCATGTACAATCCAGGAGTTTGTGAGATATCAGACAAGAATTCCAATATTTATAAACGGAAAATCCGAAGACTGGTTGTAGGCTACCGAGGATAGCTGATCCTGCCAATATAAATACTGACCATCCAAGAACGAGTCAAAAGTAGCAGGGTTGGTTCAGTGGCTATGACCTGCCAGGGGAATTTTTTTCACCTGCCCTAAACATCAATTAAGATCGAAGGTGCCACCCGAGGTAAAATAAATTCAATCATGCCCTCCAACCAGCTCTACTTCTTTGACGTGCCTACGGACATATCGGCGGAATGGCGCAAGTTATTCGAACTCATGGATGCGGACATGAACAGCCGCGACAGTCTCCTCGGTCGCCCCAAAGCAAGCGTCCTCAAAGAGAGGCGTGAGGTGCTGGAAAACATGGGCATCAAGAATGAATTTGATGCGATTCTGTCTGCGGAGGCTCAGAAGGAAAGGGTATGTTAACCAGCTGGCTTGGTCTATGCCGCTTGAAAACTAATTTCTTCATGGTAGGGCAACATGTACTTCAGACAGGGACGCGTCGGGAGGGCGAATGCGCTGTATTTTTGCTCGATGACCACTTCTCCACTGCCCTCCACCTTTCTCAACCTCGCAGCTGTGTCTCTCAAGCAACACATGTAAGCCATCTCCATTCTCTCGGGTTTCTACGCCTCGCTAAATTTGCGCGCAAGGTGGTTGACCGCCGTTATGTTCTGCACACGCGCACTCGCCTTCAAGGAGGTAATGCAGCCTGCCACGGTGGCAAAAACGCTCTATAGGCGGGCAGTTGCTCGGCGCCTGCTTAGCCACGAGGGAAAATATCTGCGCGAGGCACTTTCTGGCAAGCAAAACATCGTCAACACTGCAATATATTTTGCTGACCGTTCAGCAGACATCAAAGAGTCGCACGCTCTCCAGCCAGATAATGCCGACATAGCGGCGGAGCTGAGCAAAATCCAGCACATGTTGACTCTCAAATTTGCGGAATTGAAGAAAGCCATCGAGCAGCAAAGAAATGCCCTCCCGCCTCTTCTTCCGGCATACGTCATGTCAGGGGCGGAGGCTGGTGGTACATCGACAGAAGCCAGAGTCCATTGCACTCGGCGCCATCCTGCGTCGTTTGACTATCGGACCGCACCGTTGCCAGAGTTCTGAGCAAGTTAACCAGGTCTGGCCTTATTTTTAAATGTATGACAGTTATAATTGGCTTTATTTAGCTGTCTAATGTACAACGCCTTCCTACCTCCCCTTCCTGGTGCGATGCTGGTCATATCGGCAGGGCCCCAAGTTGGTAAACATACGTGCCTTTGCCCGGTCTGTAGGCATTTTTGTGAAACTCTGTCAGCAATTTTTGAAGGGATCGGGGCACGAAGTCATCATCTTAGAGTTACATTGGTTATTCAATTTGCGCATCAGCCTGAATCTTTTGTGATACATATCGAAAGTGCAATTGCCGAAAATTGTCCACTACGTTGGTTCTGGAGGGTCTGCAGTACGGCCTTCTCTCATCGAACATCTTCGCTTATCTATATCATTTTACCTGCTTCCCCGCTACCTCTGCCCTCAATAGCCTTCCCTTGTCCAAGAAAGTGTCTGCCTCGAAATAGCAGCCTTTTAGCCACCTGTTGGTTTCGCCATCGCTCTGTTCCTCCTTGTCTCTGAACGCAGTCCGCGCATGCAGGACCCTGCGATTGTCGAATATTACCGCATCACCTTCCTTCAGCAGATATTCATACGTCGCCTCCGGTCTGGCCAAAAGCGCTGCAAACTCCTTGAGCGCTGGATAGAACGACGGTGGTGTGGTCGTCAGGTTCAGCGGGGCCTGGAAGGGCGGAGAGTAGTTGATGCACTTGATGGACTGCGTCTGTAACGACGCGCCGGACGACGTTTCCATCTCGATGGTGGTGTGCGACCGGTGCAAGTGATGCCCGTCGGTCTCATAGTGGAACGAGACCGGGGTGGTGGCGAGCACTTCAAAGGCGGCTGGGCTCGTCTCACGCAGGATGCTGGCCGCCTGCAG